>JAGKTI010000076.1:114033-143177 GCA_018397915.1 Birgus latro
TCTCTGAAGTCACGTGAGAGGGCTTCAAGCACCATGATAAACAACAAGGGACTCAAAACTGACCCCTGATGCACACCAACATTCACGGGAAACTCATCACTCAAAGCTCCATTCACCCTTACCTGAGTGTGAGCACCCACGTACATGGCCATAACCACCCTAACCAGCCACTCTTCCAACCCTAGCTTTCTCATTGCCCACTTCACCACCTCTCTAGGGACTCTGTCAAAGGCCTTTTCCAAATCAACAAAAACAAAATACAATTCCCTTTTCTTGCCAATATATTTTTCCTGAAGCTGTCGAACAATGAATATGGCATCAGTGGTCCCCCTGCCTGGCATAAACCCAAACTGCATCTCATTGATATTCACTCTTTCTCTAATCATACCTTCTAGAACTCTCTCCATTACTTTCATTATCTGATCTAAGAGCTTTATACCTCTGTAATTTCCCCTTTCCAGGGCATCACCCTTCCCTTTGTACACATTTACAATTACACTCTTCAGCCAATCATCTGGGACAACACACTCATATATAATCATATTTATCAGGTCAGTGACTAACCTCACCCCAATATCTCCTGAGGCCTTCAACATTTCGGCAGTCAACCCAGACACACCTGCCGCCTTCCCCACCCGCATCCTGCCTATTGCCTCACTCACAGTAGCAGCGTCAATCAAAGGCCAAGGCCCAAACACTGGATCAGCTGGCTCCAAACCTTCCCTATCCCAATCAAACTCCTCATTCAACAACCGGCTATAATGCTCTCTCCATGCATCTTTAATATCCTCACTGTTAACCACTACCCTTCCTTCATCATTCTTCACACACTGCTCGCCTACAATGTCCCGATTATCTCTCTTCATCTGATTTGCCACCCTAAAAACCATATTTTTCCTTCCTTCATGATTTAGATTATCAAGTAAAAGTCTCTGTGACTCAGACTTCGCCCTGTATACCTCTCTTCTAGCCCTGCGCTTGGCAGCCAAGTACTCCTCCCTGTTACCACCCTTCTTCCATTCCCGGAAAAGCCTTCTCTTCTCCTTAACTGCGGCTTCTACACCCTCATCCCACCACCAAGTTACTTTATGTCTTGGTGGGCCTCTTGTCCAACCGCATACTGCATCGGTAACTCTCAAGAGGTTGTTCTTAAGGGCTCCATACTGTTCATTAACGTCTCTATCTTTGGCTTCCTGTTCAGCCACCACTCTCCTCATCTCACTATAAAAGGCATCCCTTACTGATTGGTTTCTCAGCTTCCATATTTTCCTCCTAGGTACATATGTCATCCTTCTCATCACTCGTTCCTTAAGCACCATGTCACAAATCAACAGGGTCATGAAAAACCAGTGCTGGAGCTTCAGGACCAATATCCGGACAAAACCAATATCCGGACATGCCTTTGGCTCTATTATGTTGGATAATGGAGGGATTACTGTATATCAGGAAATGTCCGAGGGTGACGAGCGATGTCAAATATACAAAGTGAACATCTTTAGATTGTAAGATCATAAATAATGTGGTGTATAAAGCCAGGTACCCTGATGAGTTATTTGAGAGGAGCATGTGGAGTCACATGGAGGGAGAGACTAACAAATGAGGAAGTGAAAGAGCGTTGTGGTATGGTTGAGGACGTGATGGGAAGCGTTAGGAGAAACATGTTAAGGTGGTTTGAGCATGTGGAGAGTGAATGACTGACGAGGAGAGTGTATGTGAGTGAGGTGGAGGGGGCAAGAGGGAGGGGGAGGCCGAGGATGAGATGGAGGGATGGAGCGGAGAGGTATATGAGAGAGGGGGGTGTGAGTTGGGAGCGTGGTAGTGAAATGGCAGGAGACAGAGTGACATGGAGGCGATTTGTTTGTGGCCACCCCGTGCGGGATTGAGGCGTCTGGCAATAGATAGATAGATAGATAAAGTGTACAGTACAGTACTGTATTTGAAAAATGTTTAAAATTAAGCTGTACTGTATTTGAAAAGTGTTTAAAATTAAGCTGTAACAATAAAGTATTTTCTAAGTGCTTCCCCTCCCCTAGGTTAGAAATGAGCACGTCTGCATGAAGATGTGGTGGTGTACGCAGCTTTCCCGGTCCTTCCTCCATCCCCTCACTTCTACCTCCATCCCTTCTCCATCCTAGCTATTGGGGCTTCTGCCTGGACACAAAGAAAAAAATTCCACTGCCAAATTTGCCCCAGGACTTAGGTTATATTGGTATAAATTGTACACTGTCATCTTCAGTGGTGTTTATACTACAAGATAAGCTAATAAAAACACACAAAACTGATGGAATGCAGTGAGAATAAAACTTGTTCAAGTGTGGAAATAGCTTCAAATAACTCCCCCTACATCCTAGTCCAAAATTTTGCCCACATCATGCAAGAGCAAAGCATCTGTCTAGATGCAGAATTTCAGGAGCTTTCTTGTGGTGTTTTTGGAATTTGACACGACCAATAGTTTTTGAGTAAATCGCCAAAAATTAAAAGAAAATCGCCAAGCGTGGCAGGGGATGGAGGAGGGGTGAGGGGAGAAGAAGAGGGCATTTGTGTGTGTGTGTTTGTGTGTGAGATTTTCTGTGTTTGTCTGAGTGTGTGTGTGTGTGTGTGTGTGTGTGTGTGTGTGTGTGAGTGAGTGAGTGCAAGAGAACGAGTGAGTGAGATGGGGTGGGGGGAGCAGTAAGGGAGTTTGGTTTTCTTGTCTCCCTCCCTGTCTCCCCACCCTTTCCCACTCCTACTTGTCTCCCTCCCCATCCCCCTGCCCTTCCCTTCCCCCCAACCTCCCTCACCCCCACTTGTCTCCCTCCCTTCCCACACCTCTGCTTGTAACCCTTGCCATCCTCTCCCCTCCCCCACCCGTGCTTGCGTCCCTCTGCCCTCCCCCGTCCCCTCATAGCTTGCATGTGTCTGCCTGGCTGTAGCCTGTCAGTTGCAATCCCACTGCCTTACCTACCTGCATGTGATGTTTGCTGTATGAGGATAATAATTTTACCTATGATGTTTCTGTGTCAGTCTCTGTTGATTCAGTAAGGTATATGAGAGTTTGGGTTTGGGCCTGGAATGCATCTCTGACTTTTCTTCAGTATCTTATGGGGAAAATTGCTTCCATATGTATATAGTCAGGGTCAGCAGGGGGAAGTCCAGATGTCGCGTTTATTGGACTTTTGCTTTTTTCGGAATGGCTTGGGCTCCAATTAGTCCGTTATAGGAAGGTTTTACTGTAGTGATTTTATCATTATTGTTGACCCGACTATGTATTTGTTTGGAATGCTGTTGTTGTCTTTTATTGAAGTAGCATCTATTTCAGTTGTAATTTTCACTACAGTTGTTTACATATATTTTGCAGTCAGACTGTGACATGACCTTGAAGTGGAAGTACTTCAGGAGTATTGTGCATGACATTGTTTTAACATTTTTCCTATACACAGCTTACAAAGTGGAGAAAACTAACATAACTGTATATTATAAATTGGCATCCCAATACCTTACTAATGTAGCCCTGTGATATCTTGTAAGAGACACTGGTAAGCCACATGCTCATCACACACGTTACATGCATAGTGTGAGGAACATTACTAAAAAAAGATATGCTGTAACGTTTCTCACGCACAGCTTTAAACAAGAAATCACTACAGTTATGCTGAATTGCAATTACAAATTCACTGTTTCCAGTTTAGTATGTTACCTGCTAGTTTTTCTTCTTTTCAGACTGTAAATTGAACCAGTGGGATGTGTGAAGTGGCTTGGAGTTGGTTGTAGGGGTAAATGGGTTGGTGACTGGATTCATGGGGTGGGCTGGGTGATTAGCTAGGTCGATGGGTGATCATGGAAGGGTCGGTAAGTTGGGTTTGGGTGGGATGAGTTTGGTGGATGAGTAGCATTTGAATGGGTGGGTGGGATGGCAGGGTGAATGGGTTTGGGTAAGAAAGGTGGTTGAACATGTCAATAGGTGGGTGGGTTGGTGAGAGAAGTGGTTCCCAGGGTGAAGTGGGTGGTCTGGGTGGGTGAGATGTAGTAGTAGTAGTAGCAGCAGCAGCAGCTAGTTTCATTTCCGTGACAGCCTGGACAGAGATGAGATAGCAGAGGACATGGTTAGGCCTATGCAGGTTTTGCCAACTCCTGATGTATCAAAAATGGTACATACAGTACATTCAAAGAGGTGACATTTCCCTCCTTGTTCAGCTAGTCTGTGTTGATGTCATTTGAATATGTTGGTGTCACTTAAACAAGAACTGACTTTTGGTTAGTTTATAATGTAAATTTGTAGTAGATGGGGGCGCTTACCATCCTCTCACTCGATGTAGTGCTGCTTTAGGTGTTTGCCCTTTCCTGTTTTCCATCCTTCCTCTTCTGTCTTTCCTTCATTCTTTCCACTTTCTTCTGCCTATGGTGACTTTACACTCCCTCTTCTGTCTTCCTTTCCTTCATTGTTTCCTCTTCATTCTGCCTATGAGTGACTCTGCACTTAGTGACAAGCCAAATGGTTTCCTGTACACTAGGAAACCATTTACTACACTGGATGGTAACCATATAACCAAATAATGGCACCTGGTTGTTTAGTGGGTAATTAACGTTCTCCAGTCGGTTTGAGCCTGTGTAGGTTTATATCCAAGGGGTGTTTGGGGTTTATTGCTCTTGTAATGCCACTCAGGGATGAGTGAGGCTGGTCATTCACATCTTGAATGTCAGGACCAACTTGCCTAGCCCCAGGTTCCTACGCTTCACTATGGGGTGACATAGGATTGGATGATGGATGGATGGAATAGTATGTAAATTTCACATCAGTAGACATTATTTTTGTGATACAGTTACTGTAACCGTAATAAGAGTTGATTGTAGAATCATATTTCAGTAAATGTTGCACAAGTAATGTTTCTCACTTTTCAGGTATGTGTGTAATGGTCACATTTTCCAAGACAACGCAACATTTATTAAGAATAATCATATTTGCTGGGTATGGTTATGAACCTTTCTGCTGACATGTTACTGATATGAAGCACTCCTTGATTGAACTACTAAAACCACACTAAAAATGAAATTGCTTAACCCCTTAACTGCGGGGTTCTCGGAGGCGCGCCGTGCCCATCCTGCGGGGCAAATCCTCACTCCGACTCGTTTTCGTTTTCGTTTTTGAAGGCTCCAACATGCTTGCATGTGTCGGCCTTGGTCACCTAATGGCGGCTCTCCACGCTGCTCGATCTCTGGCAGCCTCCCTATTCAGTCCCTTAACCCTTAAGTCACATTTAATGACCTCGTCCCATGTCTTTCTCAGTCTACCCCTCCCAACCCCTCCCCCAATATTAACACTTCTCACCCTCTGTACCCAATTATCATCCCCCATCCTCTCCACATGTCCAAACCACCTCAGCCTACCTCTCCTCATCACAACACCAATACACTCCAGTCCCATCCTACCTCTCAACTCTTCTATCGTAAACCCAGCCCCCCCCAGGCCTTGCACGCAGGGACGCACTGCACATCCACCTAATCATTGTCATTTCTGTAGGTTTAAACCTGCGAATATCCTCTTCCTTTACTGCCCAGGTCTCACTACCATACAGCATCACTCTCCTAACACATGCTGCATACAAAGACCCCTTAGCACGTAAGGAGAGTCCTCTCAATGTCAGGAGAGGCAGCAGCTCCCTGAACTTCTTCCAATCACTTCTCACTCTAGCAACCGAGCTAACTCCAGCCCCACCTCCGGCACATAACATGTCTCCCAGATAAAAAAACTCCTCCACACACTCAAGAGACTCGCCTGCAAGTTCAACCCTTTCACGCCTAACAATCTCCACCTGCTCTCCCCGACACAACGCACACATGAAATCAGCATTATCTCGCAGTCTACCTCTAATACCACTACATCTCTTGTGCACCCATCTATCACAAACACTGCACAAGATGGAATTACTTCCCACACCCATGTGGCAAACTGCACATGGCCACTCTCCCTCTCCTCTGATTGTACCGCCACCAACCCTAGATATCATCACTTTTGTTTTATCTGCATTTACCCTTAAGCCCTTGTACCCCATACCATCTCTCCACTTCTTAAATCTTTCCTCAGCCTCCCCTTCATTCTCAGCAATCAACACCAAATCATCAGCATACAACATCTCCCATGGGAGTCCATCTCTGAAGTCGCGTGAGAGGGCTTCAAGCACCATGATAAACAACAAGGGACTCAAAACTGACCCCTGATGCACACCAACATTCACGGGAAACTCATCACTCAAAACTCCATTCACTCTTACCTGGGTGCGAACACTCACGTACATGGTCATAACCACCCTAACAAGCCACTCTTCCAGCCCGAGCTTTCTCATTGCCCACTTCACCACCTCTCTAGGGACTCTGTCAAAGGCCTTTTCCAAATCAACAAAAACAAAATACAATTCCCTTTTCTTGCCAATATATTTTTCCTGGAGCTGTCGAACAATGAATATGGCATCAGTGGTCCTCCTGCCTGGCATAAACTCAAACTGCATCTCATTGATATTCACTCTTTCTCTAATCATAACTTCTAGAACTCCCTCCATTACTTTCATTATCTAATCTAAGAGCTTTATACCTCTGTAATTTCCCCTTTCCAGGGCATCACCCTTCCCTTTGTACACATTTACAATTATACTCTTCAGCCAATCATCTGGGACCACACACTCATATATAATCATATTTATCAGGTCAGTGACTAACCTCACCCCAATATCTCCTGAGGCCTTCAACATTTCGGCAGTCAACCCAGACACACCTGCCGCCTTCCCCACCCGCATCCTGCCTATTGCCTCACTCACAGTAGCAGCGTCAATCAAAGGCCAAGGCCCAAACACTGGATCAGCTGGCTCCAAACCTCCCCTATCAGAATCAAACTCCTCATTCAACAACCGGCTATAATGCTCTCTCCATGCATCTTTAATATCCTCACTGTTTACCACTACCCTTCCTTCATCATTCTTCACACACTGCTTGCCTACAATGTCCCGGTTATCTCTCTTCACCTGATTTGCCACCCCAAAAACCATATTTTTCCTTCCTTCATGATTTAGATTATCAAGTAAAAGTCTCTGTGACTCAGACTTCGCCCTGTATACCTCTCTTCTAGCCCTGCGCTTGGCAGCCAAGTACTCCTCCCTGTTACCACCCTTTTTCCATTCCCGAAAAGCCTTCTTTTCTCCTTAACTGCAGCTTCTACACCCTCATCCCACCACCAAGTTACTTTATGTGTTGGTGGGCCTCTTGTCCAACTGCATGTTGCATCGGTAACTCTCGAGGTTGTTCTTAAGGGCTCTATACTGTTCATTAACGTCTCTATCTACGGCTTCCTGTTCAGCCACCACTCCTCATCTCACTATAAAAGGCATCCCTTACTGATTGGTTTTCCAGCTTCCATATTTTCCTCCTAGGTACATATGTCCTCATCATTTGTTCCTTAAGCACCATGTCACAAATCAACAGTTTGTGCTGCTGCACACACTCCTCGCTTCCTACAACTTTAACATCCCTCACTAATCTCCTATCAACCCTCCTGACCAGAAAATAATCTATCTGACTACTATTTCCCCCGGACTCGTACGTATTCAATCTACTCACTCTTTTTCTAAAATGTGTGTTGCACACAATCATGTTCATAGCCTCCCCAAACTCGAGTATTCTTTCCTCTTTCGCATTCCTCACACCATATGCACATCCTCCATGGACTCCTTCATAACCTTGAGCTGCTTCACCAACTTGACCATTTAAATCCCCTCCCAGAACCACTACCTCATCATCACCCATACCACTTACTACACGTATTAAATCATCCCAAAATCTATCCTTCTCTGCATCATCCAATCCTACCTGTGGAGCATATGCTGATATGACTGAAATCATCACCCGTCCGATCAAAATTTTCACTACTATTATCCTATCACTTATTCTCATGACATTCATACCATACTCACTTACTCTCATGACATTCATAACATACTCCACCCATTTCTCCGCAACCAACACACCCACACCCCCATATCCGTCGGTTCCCCCCTGCCAAAACAGTCTATAGTAGCAATCCTTCCCAGCAATCTTTCTGGCTGATCCACCCCTGTACCGGACTTCCTGCAAACAAGCCACATCCACCCACCTCCTACTAAATGCCTCAACAACTTCCCCCACTCTTCCCCTCAAACTTCCCACATTCCATGAACCCACCCTAAACCCCCTGGGTGATTTGCTGTCCTCAGGCTTGCTTTGATGCATATATTTGTACTTGGTCATAGTCGGTAAGATAAAGGGGGGTAAACATTCCAAAGGCCCAGCCCATTGCACAGTCCTAGGTCCAGGCAATGGATCTGGGACCCCTAGCCCACCAGCTTACTAGTGGCTGTGGTAGTGGCCTCGGGGCACCCTGCCAGGACACCTGCTGGGACACCCTCCAAGCGCGCCTTGGCACTGCAAGTGCCCCGCCATTATAAACCCACTGATAGGGCAGCCTCCTGGGGCGCTACTCCCAGGTTCGGGCCCCTCTCTATTGAGCGGAAGCGGCAGCCTGGAACCACAGTGCCCTGTACCCTCTAGCACAGGTTCGAGCCCCATCTCGCCCCGGACCCGTGATCTATGCCGGTGGAACCCCTGTCAAGCCTCCCCCCGAAAGTCCGCCACTAGGAGCGGGGGCAAAGTTTTCTGGCCGCATGCCATTGCTGGCGTCAACCCCTTTAACGTAGTGGGATACGTTGTGTGATATGTAAAGTGCATGTGGTGTAGTGCATATGATAGTTAGAGGAAATGTTTGGAAGAGTATGCTGGTCTACTCTCCATGTTACTGT
This sequence comes from Birgus latro, assembly GCA_018397915.1. Lineage (NCBI taxonomy): Eukaryota > Metazoa > Arthropoda > Malacostraca > Decapoda > Coenobitidae > Birgus > Birgus latro. Next base: position 122,832 of record JAGKTI010000076.1, read on the forward strand.
CACACTGAAAAGGTCGGTAAAGGAGGATGATTAGGTAGCTAGTGAAAGGAGCTCCAGCTCTCCCTATCACCAGCATTCCATTCCCCTCGGGAGTACTACCCTGTTCGGCCCGTGCTACAGCCTCCTCCTACAAGTTAGTTGTTTTTACAGGGTGGGTCACTAACCCACCACCAACCCTTTTAGTCGCCTCTTACGACAAGCAGGGATACTGGGGGAGAATTCTCGAAACCCCCTACCCCCAGGGGGGGGTATTAGTCTTAGAATATTATAATTACATATGCTTATGGCACATACCTTCAACTTTCTCCAGGGATGTTTTTTTAGCACTCGTCGACTACCGTAGGACTTGTGGAGACTTCTGAAGTTGGGTAACTAAGTCTCCACTTTACACTTCCCGACATCCTGTAATATGAATACCACTGCCTGATATTAACACTAGAAACACAATTCAATGATTTCCAAGTAGTTTGGAATCCATACTTCCAAAAAAAAACACTGTGAAAGCAATGTAAAATACGAGTGCATACGAGCCTCCCACTCGCGCTAATTGGCCGCTGGTATTCTGTCATTTCTTATTCATATCCACACTCACACTTTAATATTTCTAGTACTTTATTACACTTATATATATCTACAGTCCTTTACTGCTTCCCACATGATGTTTAGTAGGAGTAGAGGTCACAGGGCCTTTCATAATGGGCGCAAAGCGGCAGAAATGGAGGGGCGCGACTGCGACGTGCCTCCACTTTGAACAACGGCAGTGAACTGAGATGTACGTATCTCGGTAGCCAAGAGTTGAAAATGTCAGCTGCTGATGTATATGCTAAGAAATAAGTCGTAGGAAATCTAGACAATACATAATAAATTAGGTAGTTCCAGGTGAATATAAATATCACTCAGGCTTCTCCCTTCCTTTCTTATATACATTTATATTACGAGAATAGCTCATACAGCATAGTTCACGGGGGAAAAAGGAGGGGAAATTAGTGAACAAGTGCAGGTTGGATGTTGCCAAGTGATAATTAGCCAATTCCAGGTGTATGGTACTCTCAGTTGCCTTATTTTTTTATATATATATATTATTTTGCATAAGAATTGGGCATAGGGCTCATTTCAATGGATGAAATCAGTGGGAAAATCCGGGGAAGATTTACGTAGCTCAGAGCGGCTGAGCAGACAACACGAGAGGGTAATGGAGGGGAGGTGGTGAGGGGAGTCTAGAATGGGGGAAAATGGCTAAATTGTCAACAGTGGATGGGAGTACTGATGACATTAGCAGCTCTGACTATTGTTAGACATTGGCAGTGCTGATAGATGATACTAGTCACCACCTGAAAGCCCGGGCGAATTCAAAACAACACAAAATCACAAAAGTGACGCCCTGCGGTATGATCCATTGCGCCCGAGCGTCACGGAAGTGACGACCCGCGGCTAAGGGGTAAGCAAAGTACGAGAGGGGGTAATGTTGTGATAACTTTCTTAACGCAACTTTTGGAAGTCTACATAACATCAAAATTAAAACATAAACAATCCGACTGTGGTATGATGTGGTGTGAAATGTTGGTAATATAGCCTGCAAAAGCTGTTTGTTTAGATTGCATACATTTGCAAATATAACTGATAGAAATTCATTAACTTGTCTTCACATGTAACGTTCCTCATGGCAAAATGACCTATATTACCCATTCTTGTTGCCTGTGTGACACATTGAGATGAAAAGTTACTCTCAGTACAATTTGTCATCCTTTTGTTATCATTATTACTACCAGTGACTATATTGCAGGTATTTGTTGACAAGTTAAAGTTGCAAGTCATCAGTGTTTCATCACTGTGTGGCATTTCTTGCAAGATACTGCGTACCTTTATATCTCGCTCTACAGTTTGAGTGGGGCAATGATAGACTGTGGCAACACTTCACATATATATTTATAGTGTATATTAACACATACAGTTTCGGTGCCATAATTACTTAGCTTGATCATAGTTGGGTTTTTAACATGGATTTTGTGTATAGTCACGCACCACCACCTAGATGTCCATTATTTTTACATGCAGTATTGTATATAATGAAATTTACACAAGTCTAACTTGTATTCTGAAAGTACCAGTAAGTCCCTTTACCTATATCAAGGTGTGTGTCTGTTGCAGCTGTTGTGTGGAATTCTTCATTACTCAGGAGGCACTTGAGTTTATGAAATTTATTTCTAAGGCTACGACCATTGAATGATAATACTTTGATTAAATTCTACTCTGTAGTTGGCTTTGGCTGTCACTAATCTAGATACAACAATAGCATCCCTCTGAGAAGGGGGGAAGGAATTTAGTTTCCCTGGGCAGGTGTGGAGGGGAAGAGGGGGAGGTGGCCTGGGCATCTATGGGCTAGATGATTATTGGTGTTGGGGAGGTTGAGGTGGGAGAGGAGGTGAAGTCTTAGGGTCACCCTCAGCGTCATCGTGAATTTTGTACACTTCTACATTCAATAACCTACTCATTTCCATTACAGTGCACCCCCACACAATGCAAACTCATGCGGTGCGAATCACCTGCAATGCAGGGTCAACCTGGAAAATGCTTGTTTTTATCAAATGTGAAATCTGCAAATTGAACTTCCCAACATGTGAATTGGCTGTATGATTCCAAGGGAAAAATGGACTTCCCACCATTAGAACGGATGTCGGGTTGGACAACGCGAGTCAGTAACACGAAAGGAGGTGGTTGGCAACAAGCCAGATTCAAAATGTTGGGCGACTGGCAAGCTATCTGCATGCCATCTGCTGACTTTCCTGTGTAAACAGACACTTCTCCTTCATATTGCCGCGAGAACACGTGTTGTACCTCGCATCCTGTGGTCCGTTTAACAGTACCCGCCTGTTCATCATGGTCTCAGCTGTCGACTTTGAAGGCTTTATGGCACCTCCAGTAGACCTCAGCAGTGACAGTCAGAGTGACAATGGGGTTCCTCGCCTCACGGGGCAAGAGTAGACGCCTTGAGCCTCGGATGTCCACCCCCCTCCCTTCTTAACAAGCCCAGAAGTCACTTAAATGAAGGTACATGGTGTTCTGTTTGTTGTTTTGTTGGTTGGTCCAACTAGAAGTACTATTAGACAAAGTATTATCAAGGTAGAGTAGGCTGGAAGGGGACCCAAAGACCAAGCCGTGGGGCTGTCCACCATATACCATTTTTCTCGTAAGTTCTCTGGTTCACACAATGCGAAATTGTAGCATGCGAGGGTTTCTGCCGCCCATAAACTCTCATTGTGTGAGGGTGCACTGTATTCCTTTGTTGGCTAGACGGATGCTGTCTTGCTGAAAGAGGCTTGGTTCGCCTACAAATCTGTCCTAGGTATCAGTGAACACAACGTTTTTTCTTGTACACATTTCTGTATGAGCTCCATTAATTTCTTCTAGGGTACTCTGTTTTTACAGTAGGAGTTGAAATGTAGTCAAGGCATTGTACCATTTACTATGTGTTTACTCGTCTTGACCACATGGAGTGGATGGAGTGAGGGACTGACGAGGAGAGTGTATGTGAGTGAGGTGGAAGGGGGGAGGGGGAGGCCAAGGGTGAGATGGAGGGATGGAGTGGAGAGGTATATGAAGGAAGGGGGTGTGAGCTGGGGGCAGGGCAGTGAAGTGGCTGGGGACAGGGTGACATGGAGATGATTTGTTTGTGGCCACCCCTTACAGGATTAAGGCATCTGGCAATGATAGATAGATACCTTTCATTACTTTAACCCAATAACTGCTACATACTTCATATGATTGAAAACATGTAGCTGCTACATACATCATATGAGCATTTTTTTTTAATTTTTGTGTGTGCATTTTTAATGCCATTGGCATCTCTACCGAGCTATTTCTGTCACCACCCGCGTGTCCCTCCACCACCCATGCATCCTCAGCATCTCCCTCTTACTAGTATGGAGGGGAGAGGTCAGATGTGCAACTTCATTACTTCACCACGGCTGAACTAAGGTAAATAATGAACTCGTATTTGTTTTTCCTATACTTTTCCATGTGCTCTTTCATTTCATGTGAGCAAACATTATTTTTGAGGAAACATTTTGTGCCGTTTTTCTTTTGTGCATGAGGGGATAGACCAGGAAACTTAATGCCACAGTTGTCGGGTTAAGGAGAGATGTATACAGTAAAACCTCGATATAACGGACTTCAATAGACCGGAATTCGCTTTTATCAGACTCGAGGAGCTACCGGACTAAACTCCTATATATCGGAAAAAGTCCGATATAGCCAGAAAGCAGACTGCCTGACAACTTCAGCTATGTTCACCACATAAGACAAGTAAAAGACATGTTTTTCAGTGCACAGTACAGTATTATTATATGATTTGATTAATGTAGTGAAGGTATAACACAGTACAATACTGCAATGGTGGTGAAAACTCCCAATGCAATCCGGACTAATGTCTGATATATCGGAAAAAGTCCGGATTAGCAGGGGTAAGTCCGGATGTCGCTTTTATCGGAAAATCGCATATTTTGGACTGGCCTGAGCCCCAATTAGTCCGTTATAGTGAGGTCTTACTGTATTATGTAAGGATATCTCTGGCGGAAACTTACCACCATCATGGGCATAATTTGTACCTAGATTCACAATAAGACATGTATCACTACTGACTGGTGTACTTTCAGTATCCTTACTGATCATGTCTATCTTACACTCTGGTACATTCTGTACTGATCTTTTCATTGCTTTGTTATTTGATGCAAAAGAAGACTACTGACCCCATAGAATAGAGTCACTCACAACTGTAGTCACGGTGCACGACTCTGAGGTTGTCATTATCGTACCGTGGCAACCTGCCCATCAACAGTGCTTCCGGTCTCATGTATGATACATGTGTGATTCATGTATAATAATATTTGTGTATAATATATTCTTGAGTAATAATATGATTCGTGTATAATATGACACAAAATCGTAAGCACTTTTGACGGATAGGTTGCAAGGGTATGATAATGACAACCTTAGAGTCATGTGCTGTGACTATAGTGTGGTACATTCCTTTGCACTGAATTTTGTATCCTGGTGAAGCTTCTCTACCATATCCCTAATATAAGTAGAGGTATTCCCCGGTTTAACGATGCATTTGGTTAAGTTAAAACCCATTGCTAGGAAGGGTATCTTATCTTGGGATAGATTTAACATGTACAGTCAGTCCCCTACTTACAAAGGATCGACTTACGAAAAATTTGCAGATACGAGAAAAATTGTGTGTGTGTGTGTGTGGTGGTCAGTCATAGCAAGGACAGATGGGGTCAGGTGAAGACACTGACAAGGAGGTGAGGTGATAATTGCAGTTCAGGGGAGGGTAGGGGATAAGTGGAGGATTGGAAACAATAATGGGCTTTAATCTGAGAGAGAGAGAGAGGATAGCACAGAAGTAGGTATGGAGTAGAAAAGGCATTGGAGTAGAGGGAAAGGACTTTGTGACCTCAGTAATTATGGGATTAGGGTTGGGTTGGGGAGAGAGAGAAAGAGAGGATAGCACAGAAGTAGGTATGGTGCAGAAAGGTGTTAGGGTTGAGGGAAAGGATTTTGTGACCTCAGTAATTATGGGATTAGGGTTGGTTTGGAGAGAGAGAGTGAGGATAGCACAGAAGTAGGTATGGTGTAGAAAGGTGAGGGGGTACAAGGAAAGAACTTTGTGACCTCAGTAATTATGGGATTAGGTTTGGGCTGGAGAGGAGAGAGAGCGAGTATATAAGAATGAGAGATGGACTCACACAAAAAAAAAGACTTACGAAAGACCTTCAAGAGCCAATTATTTTCATAAGTTGGGTGTCAGACTAGGCAAACCTCACTTACCGGCCTCACAACGTGAACTCCCCAAGGTCTCCGGTTGCATACCACAGGAACCTTCCGATGACGTCATCACTCGTGACTTAGCAGGTTTGTGCGTGCGCACACACACACTAACAGCAATATGCACTAACACTCTCATCCTCTCTTCTTAATTTGACAAACTATTCCAAGGACGAAGCTGGATGGTCTATTTGCGTCTGATACACACTATGTATCCAATACATAGACTTTTGTGTGAGTACCATCAACACCCGATATGCACGGGTCGAGGGGAAATAATCGCAGAACTAGCGGCGAAAAGGAGATAGCCTATTGTGATTATGTGGTTGAATGCGTGAGTGGTGGTCCCGTCGGCTATTAGTAAAAAAAAAAAAAAAAAAATGCAGGTTTCGGCCCTAAAAATACAAGACAGTAAAAAAGAAAGTTTCCATATGGTTGTATCATGACGGAGAGAGACGGAAGATTGTTTACAACTGGCGAGGGGGAATTTGTGGGCTTCTCTGAAGAAAATGTAGGTAAAGGAAGGGATAAGCTGCAACAAACAAGAGTAGCAGGAGTAGAGAAAATGGTGGAGAGGAATGTCCAAGAGTTAAAAAAGGTATGGGAAGTAATTAGAGAGTTACAGGAACGAACCTTAGAACAGGAGAGAGAGATCAAAGTCGTACAGAGTAAACTGGAAAAAGTTATCATACGTAGTGAGGAGCAAGAAAAAGAAGTCGCAGAATTAAAAGTGAGTAACGAATCCGCATCAAGTGAAATAAAACAGCTCAAGAGGGAGAATAAGAGGTTGGAAGAAGAAAGGGACAGAATAAAAAGTAAACTAGAGGAGTACGAATCAAAATCAAGGAGGCAAGATGAGCACATTCAGGAAATCAAGGAGCAACATAAGGGGTGGAAGAAAATACAGAGGAAGGAAATGTAAATATGAAGATCATAGGACAACAAAGTAAGGAAAAAGTGGAGAAGGAAGTGGTTAGAGTACTAAGAAGTAGAGAATCTTTGGTCAGGGATGTAGCAGACAAGAAAAAATGTGTGATAATCTCAGGAATAAAAGAAAAGCGAATGTCAGTAAGATCTGAAAGAGAGAGAGAGGAACTGAGCAAGGCTAAAGAAGTAATATTACTGGTTATGGAGGGAAACAACGAAGCCCAAGAAGAGATTGAAGAAGTGTTTAGGTTAGGAAAGTACGAGGATGGTGGGGCAAGGCCTTTGAAAGTAAAGTTTAAGTCGCAAGTAATAGTGAATGAAATCACAAGTAGAACTTGGAAATTGTCAGATAAAGAGGGGTTTAAAAATGTTTGGATTAGGAGAGATGCAAACGAAGAGGAAAGATTAAATTAAAGGAGTTAGTAAAGGAAGCAAAGATAAAAAACGAACAGTGAACGGAGGAAGAGAAGACAGAGTTCTATTGGAGAGTTATGGACCAGAAATTGAGAAAGTGGTACCGACGGAGGGAAGGAGAGAATAGAGTATAAAAAACAATGAAAAAAGTTTGAAAGTGGCGTACACAAACATTGATGGACTGATATCGGCAAGGTTAGAAATCAATGGTTTTTTGAGGGTTCACGAACCTGATGTTATGTGCTTTGTAGAGACTAAATTGAAAGAAGATATTGATATTGATATGGGAGATACAAATTATGGAGAAGAGACAGAAAAGAAAAAACAGGAGGAGGAGTGATGATAGCAGTGAAGGACAATATAAACGTAGATGCATTGGAAATGGCAGAGGGCAGGGCCAAAGCGATAAATATGAAATTAGAAACTGGGGAGAATGGTAAGAGAGATATGGCAGTGGTATATGTTCCCCCTAAGACGAGAGCATGGAATGACGATGAATACCAGGAGATGTTGTCAGACATGGTTAGTTATCTTTTTTTTATTCTTTTTTTTATGTGTCCGACTCTGAGCACAGGCTCCACAGCCTGCCACCAAGGCCCAGCCGTCCTTCCACATACTACATGTCACCACTTCGGCGCTAACACCCACCGTCCATATTGAATACATGCTAGGGCTGTCTCATACAGGACTGGTGTATTGGTATTAGCGGGGTTATTTTTACGACATGTCGGCGGGTCTTCTGGTAGATCAGTAAAGCCTGATTTAATGAAATTCAAATCCTTAAACTGTTCCCTGCCCCAGCGAGGATTCGAACCTGGGTCCCTCGGGACTGCAAGCCAACTCTCTACCGATCGAGCTACTGCCTCCCCTATCTATAGAAAGTGATCGAGAAAAGCAACAAAATAATCCTAATGGGTGACTTTAATTGTAAAGAGGTGAACTGGGAGGAATGGGACTCAGGAGGCAGCGAAGATTCGTGGGGCACTAAATTGCTAAATGTGGCAATGAATAATGTAATGACGCAGTGGGTCAAAGAAGAGACTTGATTCAGAGGTGATGACACACCAGCAAGATTAGATTTGCTACTATCCAAAGAACCTGATGTAATTGAATCTTTAAATTATCTGTATCCTACAGGAAAAAGTGATCATGTGGTCTTTGAGTTCCAGATGATAACAGGGAATGTGGTGCTAAGAGATGAGCTTTATAGGCAAAGAAGATACAACTTTGGGAAAACAGCTTTACAGAATTGAGAAAATTTTTCGAAAATGCAGACTGGAGAAAATTCAGAGAAACAAGAGAGATACAGAGGAAGTGGGATATCTTCTTAGACCTCTGCAATTTGGGAGTGGAAAAATATGTGCCAAGAGCAAGTGGGAAAGAAAACAGGAAAAAGGAGCGGTTTAATAGAAAGTGTATGATAGCGAAAAAAAGAGGGACATGGCATGGAACAATTGGAGAAAGAGAGGTAATAACAAAGTAAGGGAAGAATATAAAAGAACTAGAAATGAATATACAAGAATACGTAGAGAGGAAGCAAGGAACTTTGAAAAGGGTATAATTGACAAATGTAAGGTTGAACCCAAATTGTTTTATAGATTTGTTAATGGCAAATTGAAGCAAAAGGAAGGAATCACCAAACTGAAAGTAGATGGAGAGGTCTACAAGGATGCAGTAATGCAAGCTGAAATAATGAACAAATGTTTCCAATCAGTTTTCACTAAGGAAAGGAAGTTTGTGGAGGGAGAGGGAGTGATTAGAAATGTAGTGATAAAAGATATAAAAGTGGAAGTGCAGGAAGTGTATAAATTACTGGAAACTCAAGATGTAAGGAAAGCCCCAGGACTGGATGGAATCTCTAATTGGGTACTGAAGGAATGCAGAGAACAACTGGCAGATAAGATTCACAATTTAATTGTGTGCTCCTTGGAAGAGGGGAAAGTGCCTCGAGAATGGAAGAGGGCAAATGTGGTACCAGTCTATAAAGGAGGAAACAAGGAAGAACCCCTGAATCATAGACCAGTGTCTCTAACCAGCATGGTTGCAAAATAGTGAGAGAATCCTGAAAGGTAGATGGATAAAATATCTGGAAGAGATGAATATTTTGACAAAGTCAGTTTGGCTTCATAAGTGGAAGGTCATGTGTTTCCAACTTGTTGAGCTTTTACTCAAGGGCGATTGACGTGCTACAGGAGAGAGACGGTTGGGTGGATTGTATGTACTTAGATACCCCACAAGAGACTAATATGGAAATTAGAGCATATTGGAGGACTGAAGGGAAGCCTCCTGGAATGGATGAGAGACTTTTTGAGTGACAGACAAATGAGGACAGTAATAATGGGCAGGACATCTGGATGGAGGGAAGTAACAAGTGGTGTTCCACAGGGCTCGGTGTTGGCACCAGTAATGTTCCTGATTTATGTAAATGATATAGTAGATGGAGTGAACAGTTACGCAAGCCTGTTTGCTGATGATGCAAAGATCTTGAGAAAGATAGAGGTTGAAGAGGACTGTAAAATGCTGCAGAAGGATCTGGATAGGATACATGATTGGAGCTGGATGTGGGAAATGAAATTCAATGCAAAAAAATGTAAAATATTGGAATTGGATAAAAGTACCAAGAGGCCATCATTGAATTATTTAATGGGTAATGAACCAGTTAGAAAAATGAGAGAAGAGAAAGATTTGGGAGTGCTGGTTCAGGATAGTTTGTCACCTGAAAAGCACATAAATAAGATAGTTAGAGAGACATATAAACTCTTGACCAATATAAGAGTGGCATTTCATTACATGGATGAGGAGATGATGAAAAAATTGATAGTGGCCATGATCCGCCCCAGGTTAGAATATGCAGCAGTAGTGTGGTCCCCAAACAAAAAGAAAGATATAACCAAGATTGAGAGAATACAAAAGAACAGCAGCCAAGATGGTCCCCAGTCTGGCAGATTTGTCGTACAGAGAGAGGCTGGAAAGGCTGGATTTACCTTCCTTAGAGGAAAGGAGAGAGAGGGGTGACATGATTGCAGTGTTCAGGACCATGATAGGAGTAGATAAAATTGACAGAGAAAATCTTTTTGTGTGGGATGAGAGGGTAACAAGAGGACAGGGTATGAAACTAAACAAGCCAAGCTGCTTGAAGGACATCAAGAAATATAGCTTTCCTTATAGGTGCATAGACCTGTGGAATAGCCTGGACAAAGAGATCGTCCAGTCTAAAAACTTAAATGAGTTTAAGGCAAAATTTGACTTATTGAGAATTAGAGACGGGACCCCACAAGCTTAGCTTATTTCCTGTATACGACAATTGGGTAAATACAATTAGGTAAATACATACAGTTTTGTTTAATTACTATGAAGACCCAGTCTGTGGCCACATACCGATATGTGATATCTCTTAAAGTATTATAAACTTTCTAGTCTCGGCTGACTGCTGCACACAGCCGCTTGGTCGAGGCACCTTTCTTGGTGAGACAGTCAGCCAGTTGTTGTGATGTATCCACCCAAGATACTTCATCCATCTCCCCTCGCTCCAACATGTCTTGTAATACAGCAATATCAATGCGCAATCTCCTGTCTTCTATGCTCCTACAGGAGTAAAGGGCGTCCACCAGACTCTTGTTGTTGACGAAACACTTTATTTTGATCTTTCCACATCCAGAAACCTCACGCAATATGTTGGCGAGATATACAGCAGTCTCAGCACATTCAAGCAGAGCCAATGCCTCAGCAGATAAGTAGATTTGACGACCCTCCTGATCTTTCTTGTCTGGCAGAATATAGGACATCTTGCCTCACTAGCATCTCGTAGGAAGATCACAAAACTTCCCTGAGATCAATTGCCTACAAGGTTGGCAAATGAGGCATCCGAAAAGGACTCTATATGACAGTCCTCGATCTGTCCCATTCTTGGAATGTATAGCTTCATGTTGTCAGTCTTCACCCTTGAGATCACCTTATTGAGTCTAAGCAAATCCGCTATGGTAGCTCGGTTGCTATTCACACCCAACTTACACACATCAAAGGCAATATCTGGCCGAGTGTGTGTGACAGTCCAATTGAGTTGGCTGATTAATGCTTGGTACTCCGTTTTCTCAGACTCGGACAGCTCCCCTGATTTTACTGCTGCACGATGTTTACTCAGCGTGACTGGTTTCAAAGATTAAGCATACTGGAATTGGTCGAGCGTTATGCTGTCATCGATGTTGGAGATGACATTGAGACCAGCGTATTTGAAGGCTTTTGATTCTGAACTGCCGATGAGGAATATTTGACTCAAACGGGTTATCACTTGCTGTTCGAACTCATGTGTACCAGCCCCAAGGAAGTCATCGACGTAGATGCATACAATGCCTTCGACTTTGCCACCATTGCTCCAAGAGAACAGCGCTGAATCCAGTGATGACACTTTAGCTCTGAGACTCAACAATTGATCTTTTACACGCAGATACCAATGCCTAGCAGCATCATAAAGACCGTAAACAGTTCTCTTTAGTCTCCATAACTTACCATTTGCATATTCAGGCGGAGGACGTAAATGAACAACTTTCTCAGTGTCATTACCTTGCAAGTAGGCAGCTTTCATGTCCATAGTGTGGCAATCCCACTGGTTGGTGGAGGCCAAAGAAAGTGCCAAACGCACTGCTTCTTTTGAACAAGTAGGCGAGTCTTTCGGAGATCCACTGTGTCATCCTCAAATCCTCTGGTGACTAAGCGGACCTTAACAATAGGCTTTCCATTTTTCAGTTTTTCCGTCACAGCCCATCGAACCGTTATGGCATCTTGCCCAACATCATCTACTTCCTCATACACATCTTTATTCTGCCAGTTTGTAATTTCATTTTCCTTATCGCATAATACGGCCTCAGAGTTGAAAAGAACAAGCATTTGTGCTTCATCATCAGCCACTTCCCATTCGCTAAGATCCTTCTCCAAATCTATCCAGTCAATACTGCCGTCAGAGTCCCTTTTCAAATTATAGCAGTGTTTGTACTTTCCAGTGGCTTTAACTGCCCTACTCATAATCCTTCCAGACACCAACTCTTCACTTTCTGAATGTATTCCCTTTATACGCTGACCAACAGAAACTTTGGGAGGCTGATTAATCGGAACAGAAACTGTGGGAGGCTCATCAATTGGAACCACACCATCTTCCGACTCATCATTTGATGGATAGTCATTCAACACTTGCGGAGGATTGTCATTAGGCTTCTCCTGGACAACATTGTTCTTCTCATCACAGCTGACACCATTTCAACTGCAGTATCTTGCTCTGGCACATGCGCTAGACGACATACATGCACTTGCACATAGACACCGCTGTGTCTCACCAGAATTTGTTTCCCATCTCTGCCTGTTACAATTCTGGGACCGTGCCACTCATGACTGTCATTTCTTTTGTAGAAGACTTCATCTCCATTTCGGATGTCGTTTAAGTCACTCGAACGTACGTTGTGCCACAGAGCCCTAGCCAGACGTTCATCTGATTTGGTCTTTATAAACTCTTGTCTAGCTAAATGAAGAGCGTTCAAGTTGTCTCTCACAATTTTCGATGGTGATGAAGGTTCCAAGGCTGGAGGATCATTTGCGTACACATTAGGCAGGCCAAGGTTTTGACCAAAAACAAGTTGGTTAGGGGAAAAGCCTGCGTAGTTGGTGAGAAGATTTTTTGCCGATACTGCCCATGCCAAGGCCACATCCAATTCACACTGGCTATCAGCCATTATCTTCCTAACAATGTCACCAATGACTGCATTTTGACGTTCACGGACTCCGTTGCTCCAAGGACTCTCTGCAGACGTTGTCATGATCTTGATATTGAAGGCCTCTCCCAATGCTCGCATTTCCGTATTGTTGATTTCACAACCATTGTCTGTAAGAATTTTTCTAGGTGTGCCAAACACAACAATCCAGCTCCGAAATATTCCTTTGATAATGGTGGGCGCACACTTATCCGCGATTACTATCGCATTACAATACCTGGTCGCCAAATCAACAAGGAATAAGAAATAATGCCTTCCCCAAGCTTTTAAATCCATGGATATGGCTTTGTTAAACTTAGACGCCATGGGCAAACTGACTACGGGTCGGGCTTGGCTTTCTTAAATCTGCAACAGACTGTACAAGCGTCAGATACAGCCTTGATAGCCCGCTCCAGTTTTGAACTTTTAATTCCCGCATCTGTGATTAGTTTAATTAATTTTGCCGATGTTGGGTGTCCAAATTGCCTGTGAAGCTTCAAAGCATTTTTTTCTACATCACGCCCAAGAGATGCCAACATGATTGTTTCACAAAATTCACTACCTAGTCATAAAGAAATTGGAAGCAAGTAATGGCCTGAAGATGAGGACTTCAAATCAATGATAGTTCCACAAATTTTGACCTGGTCACTTCCAAGGTTAAGCAACATTTTTGCTTTTTTCATGGAACGTCTACTCAACAGCAAGGGAATATTGCAGTCCACAACATCAGTCACGATGGTTGCACGCATATTTCCAATGTAGCAGGGCAGAGTAACACGTTTGAGGAAGAAACTGTGACACCATCAGCAAAAGTAAACGTTGAGGATGACGCTTCTTCTCTTATAGCTTCACGTTTGTAATCAGTGAGCTCACTTAGGTAGCAATTGATCCATTCAACTCCACATACAGTTGTAGAACACCCTGTGTCTAGAAGTGCACATCCCTTAGATTCTTCTACTAGAGTTTGTAACTTACCTCTACTAGCAGCATCGTCCACATAGCCCATAAATAACGACAGATGCACTGTTTCAGAATTTTCTTCTCGGCTGCCGTCGTTTTCGTCTACATTCAGAGAGTCACGTGCCCAATGAAATCTAGAATCACATACAAAACACCTTGATACCTTCCCGTCAGACCCAAGTGGGTTCTGCCTCCTGCCGGTGGATGAGCGTTGGGGAATTCTAGCAGATACGATTGAATATCGGCCACTATCACGACATCGATCGCGTACTGCACCACCCCGCAACATTCTCCGTCCTTGTCGAGTACCTCTAGCATAAAACGTTTCCTCACCTTCAACTTCGTCACTCCAAAATACTGGTGCGCCTTTCACCTCCCGGGCGGACACCGATGCCTCGTTCTGCCTACCAATTTCACCAGCAAAAATACAATTCAGGGCAGATTTCATGTTTTCGTATGTCACCTCAGTTATCGCGGACATCACTAGTTGTTGCTCACTGTCTGAAAGTTTGCATGCAGCTAAGAGCATTAAAGCCATCACAGAATTTGGCAGTTCCATGTCCTGCTTTGTAAATTTGAAATAAACATGCTCAAATTCTGTCACAAACTCCCGAATGTTCATATCACCGGCTCTTTTGAAGTTGTACAACTCATAAAACGCTGCAAACTGTCGACGTCCTTTGTTCACGAGAAATAAACCATCTAATTTTTTCAGCAAGGTCTGAACATCATCCTTCTGCTTCAGAACATCCGCATCAATCTCCGAAGACGCCACCCTCGCTCTTCCAGACAATGACAGGTGAATAGCTAAGGCTTGTTTTTCTTTAGCCAAGTCCGTCAGTTCGCACCAAATGTCGATGTCTTTTTTCCAGCTCTCATAAGCAGAATCATTTTCAAGTTTTGGAGGCCACTTGGTTGAGCACGACGCCATTTTTCGAACTACGCTTTGCTACCAGTGTCAGACTAGGCAAACCACACTCACCAGCCTCACAGCGTGAACTGCCCAAGGTCCCCGGTTGCATACCACAGGAACCTTCCGATGACGTCATCACTCGTGACTTAGCAGGTGTAACTCACCGGCTCGGTCACGATCACTTGATGGCAGTAATCGTCAGCTTTTACCCTCCCAGAAGGGAGCTGAGAGCTCATATAGTCCGATCTATGGGCAAGGCTGTGACCTTCACACATCCACACACCCATCCCCTTGCTCAAGGGGGACAGCAACCACCCACTTCGTCAGTGAAACTTTTCGCAACCTGAGCGAGGCACGAACTCCCGTCTACCAGATGGCAAGCGAGAACGCTACCGCTGCGCCAGCGAGCAGTGTCTGCGCCAGCGAGCGGTGCACACACACGCACTAACAACAATATGCACTAACATTGGGGGCAACCTGTATAGGAATGCATTTTTGAGCCTTGGGTTTCCCCTTATGTGGTAGGTGGGAGCACTCACCATCCACTCACTCGATGTAGTGCTGCTCTCGGGTGTCTTCCGTTTCCTCTCCTCCATCCTTCTTTCTCTTCATCCTCTTCTGTCTTTCTTACCTTCATTCTTTCCTCGTCCTTCTGCCTACGAGTGACTTTACACTCCCTGTTCTGTCTTTCCTTCATTCTTTCCTCTTCCATCTGCGTATGGGTGACTCTACACTGAGTGATAAGCCAAATAGTTTCCTGTACACCAAGAAACCACTTACCATGCTGGGTGGTAACCATATAACCAAATTTTGGTGCCTGGTGGTTTAGTGGGTAAGTACGGCATTCCAGTCGGATTGAGCCAGCGAAGGTTTCTATCCAAGGGGTAGTTGGGGTTTATTGTTCACATAATGCCGCACAGGGATGAGTGAGGCTGGTCACTCTCATCTTAAATGGTGCTTAGCTGCAGACTTCTAAGCTCCTCATGAGGCGATGTAGGATTGGATGATGAATGAAATGAATGAATGGGTTTCCCCTCCACCCAAGTCCTAAACCCATCCAAATGAGTCCAAAAACAAGTTTCTAGCTAACCTAAACCCCCAAATAGCATTAAAGCAAGCTAAACTAAGCCTAAAAGCAGTTTGTAGCTCACCTAGACCCAAAAATAAAATCTGATAATCATCAAATATAAGTCTGGAAAAATTCAAACTTAGTAATCTGTACTCCGAAATGACCACGTTCACCCCACCTGTGACAAAAACACATCATTTAAAAACAGTTTATAAAGCAGCCTAAACACAAAATTTAAGTCTAAAATATCATCAGAATTGGTGAGAGAAAAAAAAACATCGTTTAACCAGGGTTTGACCATTGTTTGATGGTGTATGGTGGTATTTCTACCCTCATCACTAAGCAGGGGATGTTGCATCTGGGGGTTTCGTATCTCGGGGTATACCTGTACTGTACTAGTTTTGCCCCTAACGTGCTTATGTACAGTCTGACTGCCCCTTCTGCAAAGAAAATTTATCATGTCATATGATCACACCATTGACAGCCAGTTAGTTTGTTGCTGTCATAAGCTCCTTGCAAAACCCATTAAGCATTGTGGAGTAAGATAGCAATTCTCAACCAGCCACAGGCAGAAGTATATGGTATCCAAATACAGTAAACCTCTCATAAGTCGAACTTTTAGATGACGAAATCTTCGGTTAGCCAAACTCAGACCGAGACCACGTGTGTAAGTAGGCCAAAACGCGGAGGTAGGGGGACAAATGGTGCCAGGCAGACACGTCGCGCCAGTCTGCTGCTTGCCTTCTGCCTTGCCATGGAAGGTTCTAAATGTAAAAGAAGTAATACTGGCACCTCTAGTCATAAGGGAATGAAGCTAAAAAATAAAAAAAAATGTGTTTGTGTGACTTAGTGTTAAGTGATCATGATTAAAGTTTGGTACTCTTATCACTGCAAGTGTTACATTGAAGTCTATTATAGTGATTACATTTAAGTTTAGTTCTTAATGTTCAGTGAAATAAATACTGGGTACTGTTTAGAATGTTACGTTAAATTGTGAACTCAGTCACCTTCACCACCTCCGTCTCCAACACACACTGCCAACAGTTCTGTACTGCCTCTAACGAAAGGTAAATTAGGTGCACTGAATTGTTTCTTTTTTGTCTTTATTCATTTATACACTGTATATGCTCCTGTACTTTAGTGTTGAAAAGATAAGTAATAAGTATTGTTTTTGCAATTTGGGGGGTGAAAATCCATCTCCAACACACGCTGCCGAGGGGTCTACTGCCTCTGTGAATGATTTTCTACCAGTTAACCACTTCAGTACCGTGACGTCTATTTCTACTTTATTTACGCTTCCTCCAGCCGATTTTATGGCACTGAGGATTGGACTGTCGTACTGAAGAGGTTAACGAGGCTGTATCAACCTCGTGCACTTCCACAGATCCTCCCTACACTGAATAAAATTTTCTGGCGGCATCAGGAACAAAATGAAAATATATCCGGCACTGAAGGGGTTAAAGGTATATTAAATGTACTAAATTGTTTTTTTGTCATAACTTATTTGTATATGTTCCTTTAATTTAATGTTGAAAGGACAAGTAAATGGTATTGTCTTAGCAATTTTGGGGGGTGAAAATTCGGTAAGACGGAAAATTCGGTAATTCGAACCAGGGTAGAGCCCCATATAGTTTGATTTATGAAGGGTTTATTGTACTGTACTTCAGTCAGAAAGAACAAACCTTGTAGCATCCCAAGGAATCTGTTCCAGCTTAGCTGAAGGGGATTCCATGCTATAGCATGCATTTTTTAATGCAATTCTGATTTTGGCACAAGCTATGCAACTTGTCCTGGTTTTCTTTCTGTATGTTATATTTACTCCTACGCTTCTCATAGGGCAACACTGGATTAGACAATGAATGAATGAATGTTATATTAATGTAGTAAAATTTCAGAATTCCTCTCATTACCTCTGCTAACAAAGCTAGAAGAGGTTATATATTCTCCTGTGTCTGTCTGTTTATGTCTGTTTTGTACAAGATATCTTTAATGAACTGTTGAACATAGAGAATGAAAGTAATGCAAGTATAAGTGGCTGGGGAATGGCAGGGAGAAGGAGGGTTGAGAGAAGAGAGAAAGAAATCACCAGGATGGAAGTTGTGGAAGCAATGAAGAAAGTTAAAATGGGGAAAGCCCCAGGAATTGATGGAGTGTGTGGTGAAATGCTGAAGCATGGGGGAGAGATAGTAATAGAATGGATGTTGAAGGTGTGCAGATTGGCTTGGGAGGAGGGTAGAGTCCCGGAGGATTGGAAGTCAGGTATAATTATTCCTCTGTATAAAGGAAAAGGGGAAAAAGCAGTGTGTGGTAATCATAGGGGCATTTGCCTTCTCAGTGTAATAGGAAAAGTATATGGTAGGATACTTATTGACAAAGTTAGGGAAATTACTGAGGAATTAGTTGGAGAAGAACAAGGAGGTTTTAGGAAGGGAAGAGGTTGTGTAGACCAGATATTCATTCTTAGATCCTTAGTGGAAAAGTTTCTAGAGAAGGGCAAGAAGTTGTATGCAGCCTTTATGGATCTGGAGAAAGCTTATGACAGGGTGGATAGACAAGGTTTGTGGAAGGTATTAAGAATATATGGAGTGGATGGGAAGTTGTTGAAGGCTGTGAAGAGTATGTATGAGGGTGCTAAGGCAGTGCGTTTGGATGGCAAACTGAGTGAATCTTTCCATTTGAAGGTTGGATTGAAACAAGGATGTGTCATGTCTTCATGGTTGTTCAATCTGTATATGGATGGGGTTATAAAAGAGATACAAGGTCGGGCAGTCGATGTTGGACCGGCCCTAGTGAGAGAGGGCAGTGTTTGGAAACTCCCTGTACTGTTGTTTGCAGATGATACTGTGTTGTTGAGTGAAGATGAAGGGGAGCTGCAAGGCTTGGTAGATGAGTTTGGGAGAGTGTGTAAGAAACGAAATCTAAAGGTGAATGTGGGGAAGAGTAAAGTGATGGTCTTCGAGAGAAGTGAAGCCAGTGAATGTACAGTGAGACTGGATGGGAAGGATATGGAGAATGTGAGTGAATTTAAGTACTTGGGCAGTGTGATGAGTAAGGATGGAAGTCTGGAGGGTGAAGTGCTCGAAAGGGTGCAGCAGGGAAGGAAGGTTGCTGGTTCGTTAAAAGCAGTGATAAGAAACAGGGAAGTGAGCATGGAATCGAAAAAGTTGTTACATGACAGTATTGTGATACCAACTCTGACATATGGAAGTGAAGCTTGGACCCTGTTGGAAGGACAGAAGTCAAGAGTGGGAGCAGTGGAAATGAGTTATTTGAGAGGAGCATGTGGAGTCACATGGAGAGACAGACTAACAAATGAGGAAGTGAAGGAGCGTTGTGGTGTGGTTGAGGATGTGATGGGAAGCGTTAGGAGAAGCATGTTAAGGTGGTTTGGGCATGTGGAGAGTGAATGACTGACGAGGAGAGTGGTGTATGTGAGTGAGGTGGAGGGGGCGAGAGGGAGGGGGAGGCCGAGGATGAGATGGAGGGATGGAGTGGAGAGGTATATGAGAGAGGGGGGTGTGAGTTGGGAGCGTGGTAGTGAAATGGCAGGGGACAGAGTGACATGGAGGCGATTTGTTTGTGGCCACCCCGTGCGGGATTGAGGCGTCTGGCAATAGATAGATAGATAGATCTTTAAACAAAAGAAATAATAAAAATTAAAAATTAAAAAACTTGTCAGATTTCAATGAAATTTGGTGGGTGCAGAGTCACTGGGACAGAGAAGACTTGATTAGATTTTGAGGTGGATCCAGAGTCAGATGCAGGAAATCAGATTTTTCTAATATTAGCAGAGGTATCTGCTCTGAGATTTTTTAACCCTTTTGTGCACGGTAAGTTTTATTAAGTTTCATGGCTCATGATTTTACTCCCCCACGCGCTCCGCTGGCATCCTGCGGTACGC
Source organism: Birgus latro (assembly GCA_018397915.1). Taxonomy (NCBI): domain Eukaryota; kingdom Metazoa; phylum Arthropoda; class Malacostraca; order Decapoda; family Coenobitidae; genus Birgus; species Birgus latro. The sequence continues at coordinate 142,580 of JAGKTI010000076.1, forward strand.
AAATTACATGTATTCTCGCCTCATTTTCGCCACCCAAACCTCAAAATGTTGCCCTGAAACTCACATCAAGTTATTCGCCGATGTTTGTTCTAGCTGATAAGCCAAAAGAAAAACCAGAAAAATACGAATAAAAGTACTCTAGGCCGGCGTGAATAAACATTTTGGAACATTGATCTCACTTCCCAACATCGTCGTTCGAGTGTTTTCCATCATACAGAAAAATGTTATAATTTTTGATAGAGAATTTCATTGGCTTTCTAATGAGGTATGTCCGGTTGTGATGTGATTTGTAGTTTTCGAGAAAATGGCCAAAAACTAAAAGCCATTTTTGTAAAAAAAAAAATGATTTTTGTTCAGGGAGGTATACTGCAGAAGTTTTCTCTCACACCTGATGTTTTTATTACATAATCTTATGTAGAATTTCATAAGCTTTCGCCTGATACCTTTTTGTTTTGATACGCCTAATAGTTTCCTAGTAAATTGCCAAAAACTACAGGGTACTCGCGGCCGCGGTGCACTTTCGTCATGCGCGCACAATAATCGCCTACGTAACCACAACTTTTCATTAGAGAAATTACATAGTTATGTCCTGTACATA
>JAGKTI010000076.1:148152-163958 GCA_018397915.1 Birgus latro
ATTCTCTGTTCCTTGCACCACGTTTGCCTAACACATGCGATGCACACAATAGATTTCTCCACGAACATTTGCTGCACAGCATACGTATATAATGTCATATATGTGTGTCGCTGTGTGGCGTATTTTCTTGTCTCTGATCATTACGTAACTTTCCGCTATCAGTCAATGTGCTCAATATTTCTCAGTGAACACTCGCTGCACTGTTTTATACGTATATTTCACACTGAACCCTATACAATATAAAACACTATCACATAATTCCATCCCAGCCTTTTCTGTTATTCCCTTCCCTACTGTATGGCATAAGAGACTGCCTGTTCCTGTAGCAACTAATGCATATGTCTATGTATCTCTGTGGCATAACATAATGCCTGCTATGGTAGATCAGTTATTCCACTAATCCAGGCACTATATGTTTCACAGATATAAGTAATGGCTTCACTATAAGGGTAAAATACATCATTTTACAGGCAGGGTGAGTGGAAACCCCGCTATAACAAACCAGACTCTGCCTCTAGGCCTAACAGCTGATAACAGGCCCCAATGCTTTACAAACAATATATCTATGTTCAGTAGACACAGTCACTTCACAGTATAGTCAAAAACACTGTACAATCACAATATTTCAATAATGGCTTCAGAATCGGGTGGGAGGGGGAAAATGGCGGATTTAAAGGGACAACACAACACAGCACGACCCTGCTGTCAGGCTGCTAGTGGAGCACTGAGATTCTGTCACTACGTACAGGCACATAGGAGTCATTGCAGTGTTGCCAAAGTCTTACCTTGGGAGAGAGACGTGGCTGCTAGAATGCTACAAAATTTGACGCAAATCGACTGAAAACTTATTTTTTGGTTAATTTTTTTTGCGTTTTCACGCGATTTGCGGTCCTGTGCTTTAGCACACCACACTACATGAACGCAAATTGCAGTACCGTGCACGAAAGGGTTAATAGGACAGACTATGAAACATAATTAAGTAACTATGTGAGACTGTAGAAGTATTTGCCCGGTAGAAAAGAGAAATTACAGGAGTAAATAAAAAATTTTCATGGCATTAATAGAAGTATGCTCTCTTTAAGTACTTTCAAGTTTTTAATGTCATTTAGGAAAATGTTATTGCTACAGCTATAGTGAAAATAAAAGAGCTATGCATCTGGTTTTTAAGCGAACTGTGAATTGCAGCTGTTAACTGGCTGTCAGTGGTGTAATCATGTGAAACTAAATTTTCCAGAATACCTATCTAATAATTTTCCTCTTATGTCCCAGGGCATCAAGCCATCAGTTGTTGATCTAAACAGATAATATTATTACACTGTGTGTTAGATACAGGGCCACGGACAGCCATCACCAGGCCCAGGGCAAGATTATCAACAACGGGCCCCCCCCTCTCCCTGAAAATTTTGCTGAATATATTATACTCAAAATCTAGCTCATGGCTTGACTTCTCCCTGGCCAGTGTGTCACGGCATATTGATGTACTGCCAAAAGAATCCTGGTGTGCCATAGCACTTTCCCCTCCCTCTCTATAAATCAGTGAAAATAATTAGAATACATGAAATTATATTATGTAAAGAAAAATGGGAACCAGTATGTAACTGCTCTTACACAGTACATATATTTCTGATTGATAAGCCTATAAGAGTTTAAAAGAAAAAAAGTTGGCAGGGCAGTGGTTCTTTATATCCCTTGGCCCCTTCAGTAAAACATAAAAATACAGCAATACACAACTCTGTACTGTAAATATTATATATAGCCTTGTTTGAATGTGTTTAGATGCAACTGTTCCTACTTTTATATATTGTCTTTAGAAGTCCAGTGTGTAATTGTAGAATGAACTACGCTATGTTATTTTCTCCCTCTTAACACTATCTTGGAGGGCGTAGGCCCCCCCTTGGGCCCAGGTCCCAGAGATTATTCCCAGCTACCCTCCTCTCTCCTCGGCCCAGGTTAGATAAGATCATATTCTGAATTTTGTATAACATAAATAAGAGCTGTACTCACTGTGAAGACAAAACATACTCAGCTACTAGTTACCTTACAGAAGAAAAATGTTTGGGGGTACAGTACCATAGTCTATCTATCTGTCTATGGCCAGACACCTTAATCCTGTAAGGGGTGGCCACAAACAGTTCGCTTCCATGTCATCCTCTCCCCCGCCATTTCACTGCCCTCTGCCTTACCTCACACCTCCCTCCCTCATATATGGTACCTCTCCACTCTATCCCTCCATCTCATCCTCAGCCTCCCCCTCCCTCTTCCCCCCCCACCTCACTCACATACACTTTCCTCATTAGGCTCGCGCTCTCCATCTTCTCCACATGTCCAGACCACTTCAGTGTATTTCTCCTAACACCTTCTGTCACATCCACATCACAACGCTCCTTCATTCCCTTATTTGTCAGTTTGTCTCTCCATGTAACTCCACATGCTCCTTTCAAATAACTCATTTCCACTGCTCTCACTCTTGACTTGTGTCTTTCCAACAGGGTCTAAGCTTCGCTTCCATACGTTTGAGTTGGTATCACAGTATAGTATTGTACTATCATGCAGCTTCATTTTGTTTTTTACTTCTTTGCTCTCTTTGCAGTTTCTTATCACTGCTTTCAAAGAACCAGCAACCTTTCTTCCCTGTTGTACCTTTTCAAGCACTTCACTCTCCAAATTTCCATCCTTACTAATCACACTACCCAAGTACTTAAATGCACTCACATTTTCCATTTCCTCATCTTCCGACCTCACTGTGCATTCATTGACTTCATTTCTCTCGAGGACCATAAATTTAATCTTCCTTGCATTCACCTTTAGTTTCCGTTTCTTGCACACACTCCCAGACTTATTCACTAAACCCTGCAGTTCCTCTTCATCTTCACGTAACGATACAGTATCATCTACAAACAACAGTACAGAAACTTTCCAAACGCTGCCCTCTCTCATTAGGGCTGCTGTAACATCCACTGCCCCTATCTTGTATCTCTTTTATAATCCCATCCATATACAGAGTGAACAGCCATGGAGACATGACACATCCCTGTTTCAGTCCAACATTCTGATAGAAAAATTCACTCAGTTCACCATCAACATGCACTGCAGCTTAGCACCCTCATGCAAACTCTTCATGGCATTCAACAGCTTCCCATTTGCTCCTTATATTCTTAATTTTTTCCACATTCCTTTTCTCTCCTCTCTGTCATTTGCTTTCTCCAGGTACATGAAGGCTGCATACAACTTCTTTTCCTTCTGTAGAATCTTTTCCACTAAAGACCTAAGGATGAATATATGATCTACCCAGCTTCTTCCTTTCCTTAAACCTCCCTGTTCTTCTCCAACTATTTCCTCTGTAATTTCCCTAACTCTGTCAATAAGTATCCTACCATATACATTTCCTTTTACACTAAGAAGACAGTTGCTCATATGATTACCTCACACTTCTCTTTCTCCTTTTCCTTTGTGTAGGGGAACAGTTACACCTGCCTTCCAATCCTCTGGGACTCTTCTTTTCTCTCAGGCCTGTCTGCACATCTTCCATATCCCTTCTACTACTCTCTTTCCCCCATGCTTCATCATTTCACCACAAATTCCATCAATTCTTGAGGGTTTCCCCCTTTTAACTTTCTTCATTATTTCCATTACTTCTGTCCTACTGACCTCTTCCTCTCTTTTCACCACCTTCCTTCTCCCAGACATTCCCCAGCCTCTTATACTCACATTACTTTCATTCTCAATTTTAAACAGTTCCTGAAAGCGTTCTGTCCATTTCCTCACAGTTTTGCCCTTCGCTATTATTCTGCCATGTATATCTTTCACTCCCCTACTAACTTCTTGATCTCCCTTTCTAACTCTTTTTACCTCTATCGAGAACTTTTTCTTACATTTCTTCCACTTTACACTCAAATTCCTTTCTAATTCTGCATCCACTCTCTTCCTACTCTCTTTTACTAATCATTTCACCTCTCTCTTCCTGTCTACATTTAACTATGTCTTCCATCTCTCAACTTACTTCATGCCTCTGTTTCCCATCCATTCACTATATGCTTTCTTCTCTTGTGCCACAGCTTGTCTCACCTCTTCATTCCACCGTGCTGTTCCCTGCACCCCCTTTCGTCTTCTCTTCACCCCACACACTTCCTCACATGCTGCACAGATTTATTCTATTAATATCTTGTGGAAAGTATTAAGAATATATGGAATAGATGGAAAGTTGTTGAAGGCCGTGAAGAGTATGTATGAGGGTGTCAAGGCTGCAGTGTGTGTGGATGGTGAACTGAGTGAATTTTTCCATTTGAAGGTTGGATTGAAACAAGGATGTGTCATGTCTCCATGGTTGTTCAATCTGTATATGGATGGGGTTATAAAAGAGATACAAGGTAGAGCAGTGGATGTTGGAGTGGCCCTAGTGAGAGAGGGCAGTGTTTGGAAATTCCCTGTACTGTTGTTTGCATATGATATTATGTTAAGTGATGCTGAAAGGGAGCTGCAAGGCTTGGTAAATGAGTCTGGGAGAGTGTGTAAGAAATGGAATCTAAAGGTTAATGTAGGGAAGAGTAAAGCGATGGTTTTTGAGAGTAGTGAAGTCAGTGAATGTACAGTGAGATTGGATAGGGAGGATATGGAGAATGTGAGTGTGTTTAAGTACTTGCGTAGTGTGATGAGTAAGGATGGAAGTAAGGATGAGTAAGGGTGAAGTGCTTGAAAGGGTGCAGCAGGGAAGAAAGATTGCTGGTTCCTTGAAAGCAGTGATAAGAAACTGGGAAGTGAAGATGGAAGTGAAAAAGCTGCTACATGACAGTATTGTGATACCAACTCTAACATATGGAAGTGAAGCTTGGTCCCTGTTGGAGGGACAGAAGTCAAGATTGAGAGCAGTGGAAATGAGTTATTTGAAAGGAACATGTGGAGTCACATGGAGAGTCAGACTGACAAATGAGGATGTGAAGGCACGTTGTTGTGTGGATGTGGATGTGATGGGAAGTGTCAGGAGAAACACATTGAGATGGTTTGGCCATGTGGAGAGGATGGAGAGTGAAAGACGTATGAGGAGAGTGTATGTGAGTGTGGTGGAGGGGGGAGGAGGGAGGGGGAGGCCAAGGATGAGATGGAGGGATGGAGTGGAGAGGTATATGAGAGAGGGGGGTGTGAGCTGGGAGAAGGGCAGTGAAATGGCAGGAGACAGAGCAACATGGAGGCGATTTGTTTGTGGCCACCCCTTACGGGATTAAGGTGTCTGGCAATAGATAGATAGAATATCTTGCACACACCTTCCACCTCCCTATCTGCTCCAAATCATATTTACCCAGTCGCACCTCCACTTCCCTCTTATATTCTGCCTTTTTTCCATCCTCTTGTAACCTTTCTACTCTCACTGTATGGACTACTTCCTCCTGACCTTCCCTCCTACCAATCCATTGCATTTGTACCTTTACTTTCACCATCACCAAGTAGTGGTTAGAAAGTCCACTCCCCCAACCTGTGTATGCTCCTGCATCCATTACATACCTTCTGGTTCACTCATCCACACACACACAATCAATCATTGTCTTTGCATTCTTTCAGTTCACCACCCACCCCTCTCATCACTCACCATGGATACCTGTGGATCATTTTGTGCCTAAGAAGGGTATTGACTATCACCAACTGCCTCCCCCGCACAAATGTACACTAGAGTGCTACCATTCTCGTCCACTTCTGCAGGCACACCTCACTCACCAACTGCTGCGTCCTCCTTCACGTTCTCTATTTTTCGAGGGAAAGTTGAGAGTAGGTAAGAGATGGGTGAGAGCTAGGAGAGTTAGGTGTGGCAGGGAGGTTTTGAAAGTGAGTGAGTTGGATAAAAGAGAGAAAATGACAGAGTATCAGGAGAAATTGAGAGATAAGTGGAATGCAGTGAAAGATCAGGAGAGTGGCAGTGTGGAGGAGGAATGGCAGTTGTTTAAGAGTGCTGTGGTGGGGCATGCGGAAGAGGTGTGTGGTGTGAGACGAGTGGGTGGTGGTGTAAGAAAGGGAAGTGAATGGTGGTGCGAGGAAGTAAGTATGGCTGTGGCTGAGAAGAGACGTGCATATGAAGTGTGGTTGCTGAGGAAGGATGAGGTGTCATATAGGTGAGAAGGGCTGTGCGTGATGGTAAAGTGGCAGCAGATGAGAGGTGGGGTAGGTGGTTGACTGAGAATTTTCAACAGAATAAGAAATGTTTTGGAAGGAGGTGAAAAGGGTGCGAAAGGGAGAGTCTGGGATGGAAGAGCGAGTAAAAGCAGAGGATGGAAGGATGTTAATTGAGATGGATGCAGTAAGGAAGAGATGGGCGGAGTATTTTGAAAGATTGTTAAATGTAGAGGAGGAAAGGGAGGCTGAGATTATGGCAGATGAAAGGGTGCGAGGAATAGATGTGTTGAGAGAGTTGAATGAATCTTTGATCACAATGGAGGAAGTGCAAGAGGCAGTAAAGCAGATGAAAACAGGGAAAGCTGCAGGTATGGATGGGTGTGTTGTGGAATGCCTGAAAGGTGGTGGAGTGACTATTGTTGACTGGTTATTAAGATTGTTGAATATGTGCTTTGTTCAATGTATGGTGCCAGTTGACAGGGCAAGTGCTTTTGTGGTCCCATTGTATAAAGGTAAGAGTGATAAGTATGTATGTAGTAGCTTTAGAGGTATAAGTCTGTTGAGTGTTGTAGGTAAGGTGTATGGTAGAGTGTTAAGAGAGTTAGAGAGGGTACAGAGGGAGTGATTGGTGATGAGCAGTGTGGCTTTAGGAGAGAGAGGGGATGTGTGGATCAGGTGTTTGCTGTGAGACAGGTGTGTGAAAAGTATTTAGCAAAAGGTAAGGATGTGTTTTGGGCATTCATGAATTTAGAGAAAGCATATGATAGAATTGATAGGGAGGCTTTGTGGAATGTTCTAAGATTGTATGGGCTTGATGGCAGGTTACTAAAAGGAGTGAAAAGTTTTTATGTAAATAGTAGAGCATGTGTAAGAGTGGGAAATACTGTGAATGAAAGTAATGCAAGTATAAGTGGCTGGGGAATGGCAGGGAGAAGGAGGGTTGTGAGAAGAGAGGAAGAAATCACCAGGACGGAAGTGGTGGAAGCAATGAAGAAAGTTAAAATGGGGAAAGCCCCAGGAATTGATAGAGTGTGTGGTGAAATGCTGAAGCATGGGGGAGAGATAGTAATAGAATGTATGTGGAAAGTGTGCAGATTGGCTTGGGAGGAGGGTAGAGTCCCGGAGGATTGGAAGTCAGGTATAATTATTCCTCTGTACAAAGGAAAAGGGGAAAAAGCAGTGTGTGGTAATCATAGGGGCATTTGCCTTCTCAGTGTAATAGGAAAAATATATGGTAGCATACTTATTGACAGAGTTAGGGAAATTACTGAGGAATTAGTTGGAGAAGAACAAGGAGGTTTTAGGAAGGGAAGAGGTTGTGTAGACCAGATATTCATTCTTAGATCCTTAGTGGAAAAGTATCTAGAGAAGGGCAAGAAGTTGTATGCAGCCTTCATGGATCTGGAGAAAGCATATGCAGCTCTTCTCAATAGGGTGGAGTCAAAGGCTTTTCGTCTCATTAACTCTCCTCCTCTTACTGATTCCGTTCAACCTTTGTCTCTTCACCGCACTGTTGCATCTTTATCTCTCTTCTATCGCTACTTCAATGGTCACTGTTCCTCTGAACTGTTTGCTTGCATCCCCCCACCTCTACGACGGGCACGTAGTACCCGTCTAGCAACAAACTCTCATCCCTTTTCTGTCCAACTCTCTAATGCAAGAGTTAACCGTTACTCCCAGTCTTTTATTTATACAACTGGTCAACTCTGGAACTGTCTTCCTCTGTCTGTATTTCCTACTTCCTATGATCTCCAGTCTTTCAAACGCAGTGTGTCCAGGCATCTCAAATTGTACGGTTCTTGAATTTGGCTCTCTTTTGTACTGTTTTTGCTTTTTCTTGGAAGGAACAGTTATGCAGGCCCATGGCCTTTGGTTCCTTCTTCCATGCATTAAAAAAAAAAAAAAAAAAAAAAATGACAGGGTGGATAGACAAGGTTTGTGGAAGGTATTAAGAATATATGGAGTGGATGGGAAGTTGTTGAAGGCAGTGAAGAGTATGTATGAGGGTGCTAAGGCTGCAGTGCGTGTGGATGGTAAACTGAGTGAATCTTTCCATTTGAAGGTTGGATTGAAACAAGGATGTGTCATGTCTCCATGGTTGTTCAATCTGTATATGGATGGGGTTATAAAAGAGATACAAGGTCGGGCAGTGGATGTTGGAGTGGCCCTAGTGAGAGAGGGCAGTGTTTGGAAACTCCCCGTACTGTTGTTTGCAGATGATACTGTGTTGTTAAGTGAAGACGAAGGGGAGCTGCAAGGCTCGGTAGATGAGTTTGGGAGAGTATGTAAGAAACGGAATCTAAAGGTGAATGTGGGGAAGAGTAAAGTGATGGTCTTCGAGAGAAGTGAAGTCAGTGAGTGTACAGTGAGATTGGATGGGAAGGAAATGGAGAATGTGAGTGAATTTAAGTACTTGGGCAGTGTGATGAGTAAGGATGGTAGTCTGGAGGGTGAAGTGCTCGAAAGGGTACAGCAGGGAAGGAAGGTTGCTGGTTCGTTGAAAGCAGTGATAAGAAACAGGGAGGTGAGCATGGAAGTGAAAAAGTTGTTACATGACAGTAGTGTGATACCAACTTTGACATATGGAAGTGAAGCTTGGACCTTGTTGGAAGGACAGAGGTCAAGAGTGAGAGCAGTGGAAATGAGTTATTTGAGAGGAGGATTTGGAGTCACATGGAGAGACAGACTAACAAATGAGGAAGTGAAGGAGCGTTGTGGTGTGGTTGAGGACGTGATGGGAAGCGTTAGGAGAAACACGTTAAGGTGGTTTGGGCATGTGGAGAGGATGGAGAGTGAAAGATTGACGAGGAGAGTGTATGTGAGTGAGGTGGAGGGGGCGAGAGGGAGGGGGAGGCCGAGGATGAGATGGAGGGATGGAGTGGAGAGGTATATGAGAGAGGGGGGTGTGAGATGGGAGCGTGGTAGTGAAATGGCAGGGGATAGAGTGACATGGAGGCGATTTGTTTGTGGCCACCCCATTCGGGATTGAGGCGTCTGGCAATAGATAGATAGATAGATAGATTGGTTTCCCGTGAGAGTGAGGCTGTGGCAGGGATGTGTGATGTCGCCTTGGTTGTTTAATATTTATATGGATGATGTTGTAAGGGAGGTGAATGCAAGAGTGTTAGGTGGAGGACTGAGTCTGGTGAATGATGGTAGAGAGTGGAATCTGAAGCAGCTGCTGTTTGCGGATGATACTGCACTGGTGGCTGATTCAGAGGAGAGATTGAGACAGTTGGTAGAGGAGTTTGGAAGGATGTGTGAAAGGAGGAAACTGAAAATAAATGAGAATAAGGGTAAAGTGATGAAGTGTACGAGGTTGGTAGACAGTAGGAGGATGAATATAGTTTTGAATAGCTAGTTGCTTGTGGATGTAGAGTGTTTTAAGTATTTAGGGTCACATGTTGCTGTGGATGGAAGAATAGATGCAGAAGTGAAGTTTAGAATGAATGAAGTTGGAAAGGTGCTGGGAGGAATGAAAAAAGTGTTTAGATGTCATTCACTTAGAATGGATGTAAAGAGAAGGCTGTATGAAGGTATTGTGGTACCGACTGCATTATATGGGGCTGAAACATGGAATATGGGTGTTGCAGAGAGGTGGAGTTTGAATGTATTGGAGATGAGGTGTCTGAGGAGTATGTGTGGAGTGACGCGTATGGATGAGTGAGATAAGATGAAGTGCGAGGGAGAACTGGAATTGTTCTGGAGATCGCTGATCGAGTTGAGCAGAGGGTGTTGCGATGGTTTGGGCATATGGAGAGAATGGATAATGAGCGATTGGTGAAATGATAACTAGATCTGATGTGAGAGGTGTAAGGCTGAGAGGAAGACCACAAATAGGATGGATGGACAGTGTGAAGAGAGCGTTAGATGCGAGAGGGTTGTCTGTTGAGCAAGGAAGAGTGGCTGTGTGTGATAGAAATGAATGGAGGGAAATTGTGAATGAATAAATGATGACGCAGCCCTGAAGGGATATTCTTCCGCATTTTGTCTGATCAGCTGATCAGGTCAGTTGCGGGTAAGGGGATGGGTCCATTTTGATGCGGCAGGGCTAAACCAGCTTTGCTGTTGGACCCTGCTGCGGATATCACTGACTGCACTGCGTAGTTGACCCTCATGCGGTGTGGTTCGGTGAGGATCTGTCCCTTCTCCCCTTTGGGGCTAAGATGCGAATGAATGTGTATGAGTGGATGAGTAAATTGGTTGTGTGTTGACCTGTCTCGGCTACCTCCCTTTTGTTGGGGGAAGCAGCCTAGATAGATTTCCAATCAAAAACACTCTTCCATTCCTTTCAAACTTTTCCATGCACACTTCCACATTTGCCCAGAACTCTTCTTTCACTCTGCTTGCACAATCTGGCATTGGCATATAAACATAAACAGTCGTCCATGTTTGTATTCCTGCTTTCAGTCTAATCCACACAACCCTTGAACCAGCTAATCCATATTCCCTTATATTGTCCTTCCATCTCTTGCACACAACAATGCATACACCTCTTTTACCCTCTCAGTCTCACCTACTTCTACAGGGAGTAGACTGTAGCACCAGTCGAGCAGGCCAGTACTCCCAAGGTGGATGGAAAGATGATGACAGGGAGAGCTGGAGCTCCCATTTCATCAGCCCTCGGGACTAGTTCCTGACCATTCCCCTTTGCTGTACTTTTTCAGTGTTTCGGTAATGCAGAATAGGCCAGCATACTCTTTAATACAAGCTTTTCTAACTATCAACACCAAACTACATGCACATTACACACTACACTTCCTATTAACCCTTAAACCGCGAGGTTGTCGGAGGCGCGCCGGGCCCATCCCGCGGGGATATTTGCGCTCCAACTGACTTTTTAAAAATATTTGCCAAAAATCAGTTATTAGTCCTTGAATATTATAATTACATATGCGTATGGCACTTACCTTCAGCTTTCTCCTGGGATGTTTTTTTAGCACTCATCGACTACCGTAGGACTTGTGGAGACTTCTGAAGTTGGGTAACTAAGTCTCCACTTTACACTTCTCGACTTCCCATAATATGAATACCACTGCCAGATATTAACACTAGAAACACTATTCAATGATTTCCAAGTAGTTTGGAATCCATACTCCAAAAAAAAAACACTGTGAAAGCAATGTAAAATACGAGCTCGTATGAGCTTCCCACTCGTGCTAATTCGTTGCTGGTATTCTGTCATTTCTTACTCATATACACACTCATACTTTATTATTTCTAGCACTTTATTACACATATATATCTGCAGTCCTTTACCGCTTCCAACACAATGTTTAGTAGGGTCTGATGTCAGGGTCTTTTATAATGGGAGCAAAAGCGGCAGAAATGGAGGGGTGCAACTGCGACGTGCTTCCACTTTGAACGACGTCAGTGAACTGAGATGTACATATGTGGGTAACCAAGAGTTGAAAATGTTAGCTGCTAATGTATATGCTAAGAAATAAGTCATAGGAAATCTAGACAATGCATAATAAATTAGGTAGTTCCAGGTGAATATAAATATCACTCAGGCTTCTCCCTTCCTTTCTTATATACATTTATATTATGAGAGTAGCTCGATCGGTAGAGAGTTGGCTTGCAGTCCCGAAGGACCCAGGTTCGAATCCTCGCTGAGGCAGGGAACAGTTTAAGGATTTGAATTTCATTAAATCAGGCTTTACTGATCTACCAGAAGACCCGCCGACATGTCGTAAAAATAACCCCGCTAATACCAATACACCAGTCCTGTATGAGACAGCCCTAGCATGTATTCAATATGGACGGTGGGTGTTAGCGCCGAAGTGGTGACATGTAGAGGTTAGGAGGACGGCTGGGCCTTGATAGCAGGCTGTAAAGCCTATGCCCAGAGTCGGAAACATAAAAAAAAAAAAAAAAAAAAAAAAAAAAAAAAAAAATATTCACGGGGAAAAAAAGCATGGGAAATTAGCGAACGAATGCAGGTTGGATGTTGCCAAGTGATAATTAGCCAATTCCAAGTGTATGGCACTATCAGTTACCTTATTTTCTTATATATTTATTATTTTGTATAAGAATAGGGCATAAGGCTCATTTCAATGGATGAAAACAGTGGAAAAATCCGGGGAAGATTTACGTAGCTCAGAGCGGCTGAGCAGACAACACGAGAGGGTAATGGAGGGGAGGTAGGAAGGGGAGTCTAGAATGGGGGAAAATGGCTAAATTGTCAACAATGGATGGGAGTACTGTTGACATTAGCAGCTCTGACTGTTGTTGGACATTGGCAGTGCTGATAGATGATACAAGTCACCACCTGAAAGCCCGGGCAAATTAAAAAAAACAGTGTCACAGAAGTGACGCCCCACGGTATGATCCATTGCACCCGAGCATCACAAAAGTGACAACCCGCGGTTTAGGGGTTAAAAAAGAAAAGAAAAAGAAAAAAATGGCGTCATTGTACCAAGCCTTGGTGTTCGTGGGGACGGGGGAATCATAAATGCTCCCACCATCTGGCTCTCTATTGGTGACGACTCAACGAGTTGCCTGAAACCACTCTCTGACTCACATCTTCATTTCTTCAACATTCACGTCCTTTCTTCTGACTCTGTCTTTATTGCACCACCTCTCCTCCAAACCTCACCTTCTCTTCTTAACTGAGACTTAGCTGTCTGAGGCAAGTAATAGCAAACCCGTTTCTGTATCCTTCTACTTTCTCTATACCATTTCAAAGCCAAAGGTGGCTGTTGTGTATAGGTACGCAATGACTTATCTTGCTTTCGTGTTCCTAAACTTGATTCATCTGAATTCTCTACTCTCTGGCTTTGACTTTCCTATAATTCTCAGACTAAGTATATCTGTGCTGTTTACTCATCCCCCTGCTTTACTGACTATGGAAAATTCTTTGACTATCTTACTTTTATGATGGAACACATCCTATTCATTTCTTCTTTCTTTGAAATCTTCTTTCTAGGAGATTTCAATGTTCACCACCAGTTTTGGCTCTCCACCCCTTTCGCTGATCCACATGGTGAACAAGCCTACATCTTTTCTATCCTTAATGACCTACTGCAGCTTGTACAGCACCCTACCCGTATCCCTGACCGTGTTGGAGAGAGTTCCAACGTACTTGACCTCTTCCTTATCACTAATCCTTCTCCTTACACTGTTAATCTTTCCTCTCTGTAGGGTTCCTCTGATCACAGCCATATTACCTTAACTTTTCCCAATGCTGCAATACGGCCTGTGGACCCTCCAAAGAAACGTCGGTTGTGGCACTTTGGAGCTGCTGATTAGGAGGCCCTCAGGCAATACTTCTTTGATTTTCCATGGAATGATTATTTCTTCCCTGGCTGGGAGCCATTTGTGTGTGCCTTGTGCATTACGGTCGTTATTGTCTCGGGCATGGAAGCATACACTCCTTTCTCATATCCTTTGACTAATGCAGAAAAAGCCTTGGTTTAATCACACATGTTCTAATGCTGTCCACAACAAGGAGAGGGCCTATAAAAGGTACTGGAACCAAGCCACCCCTGAATCGCATCTTTTTTATGTTTCTGCCCGGACTCGTGCTAAGTCTGTTCTTTGCTCCGCTAAAAATAATTTCATCCGTACTAAATGCTCTGTGCTCTTCAACTCAAATTCTTCCTGCTCCTTGTGGCACCTTACCAAAATCCTTTCTAATGGTTACCACCCAGCATGGTAAATGATTTCCTGGTGTACAGGAAATAATTTGGCTTATCACTCAGTGTAGAGTCACCCACAGGAAGAGGAAAGAATGAAGGAAAGGTAAACAGAAGAGGGAGTATAAAGTCACCCGTTGGCAGAAGAACGAGGAAAGAATGAAGGAAAGAAAGACAGAAGTGGATGAAGGAGAGGAAAGGGCAGGCACCTGAGAGCTGCACTACATTGAGTGAGTGGATGGTGAGCACCCTCACCTACCATAAAATATGTGTAATACAATACCATTTCAAAAACCAATTTTATCATCAAAGGGGAGTTGAATTGAACCCTCCAGTGCCACTGGTAACAATTCATAAATGGAGTATGTTAGAATCAGTATAATGACAGGTAACAATTCATAAATGGAGTATGTTAGAATCAGTACACTGAGTAATAATGGTGCACAATAACTGAAATTTTTCAGATGGTTATGGGGTAGGAGGAGGTAGGATTTGGTTATATTTTGTTGGGTTTGACTGATTCTCATTACTTTGCTATATTTGCCAATATTAAGAAGTGATAATTTAATACAGTAAAGAAATTTAGTTATTGACTATACAGTATATAAATTTATGTAATTTCTTGACTGTAGGGGGGCAGCTAGGGTATGGAAGGAAAATCAAGTATGAGGGAACAGACACCAGAGAAAGTTGTCTTTTTTTCTTTTGCTCTTGTAAAACCTATTATTGAATTTGTAGAAAATAATATTTATTGAAGCACATTTTTTTACGCATGTTTAGAAAAGGCAAGTACAGTAAGACCTCACTATATCGGACTAATTGGGGCCCAAGCCAGTCCGAAAAATGCAAAATTCCGATAAAAGCGACATCCGGACTTACTCCTGCTAATCCGGACTTTCTCTGATATATCAGACATTAGTCCGGATTGCATCAGTGGTTTTCACACCATTGCAGTATTGTACTGTGTTATACCTTCACTACATTAATCTACCTATCTATCTATTGCCAGACGCCTCAATCCCGAACGGGGTGGCCACAAACAAATTGCCTCCATGTCACTCTGTCCCCTGCCATTTCACTACCACGCTCCCAACTCACACCCCCCTCTCTCATATACCTCTCCACTCCATCCCTCCATCTCATCCTCGGCCTCCCCCTCCCTCTCGCCCCCTCCACCTCACTCACATACACTCTCCTCGTCAATTTTTCACTCTCCATCCTCACCATATGCCCAAACCACCTTAACGTGTTTCTCCTAACGCTTCCCAAATGGTATAATACAGTAAGACCTCACTATAACGGACTAATTGGGCCCCAAGCCAGTCCGAAAAATGCAAAATTCTGATAAAAGCGACATCCGGACTTTCCTCTGCTAATCCGGACTTTTTCCGATATATCAGACATTAGTCCGGATTGCATCAGTGGTTTTCACCACCATTGCAGTGTTGTACTGTGTTATACCTTCACTACATTAATCAAATGGTATAATAATACTGTACTGTGCACTGAAAAGCATGTCTTTTACTTGTCTTATTGTGGTGAACATAGCTGAAGTGGTCAGGCAGTCCGGACTGCATTCTGGCTTTATCGGACTTTTTCCGATATATAGGAGTTTAGTCCGGTAGCTCCTTGAGTCCGATAAAAGTGAATTCCGGTCTATTGAAGTCCGTTGTATCGAGGTTTTACTGTAATACTGTACTGTGCACTGAAAAACATGTCTTTTATTTGCCTTATTGTGGTGAACATAGCTGAAGTGGTCAGGCAATCCAGACTGCTTTCTGGCTTTATCGGACTTTTTCCGATATATGGAAGTTTAGTCTGGTAGCTCCTCGAGTCCGATAAAAGCGAATTCCGGTCTATTGAAAAAAATCGTGAAGCGTTCCACATTTTTTACTCCCTGTACTGTTGTTTGCAGATGACACTGTGTTGTTGAGTGAAGATGAAGGGGAGCTGCAAGGCTTGGTAGATGAGTTTGGGAGAGTGTGTAAGAAACGGAATCTAAAGGTGAATGTAGGGAAGAGTAAAGTGATGGTCTTCGAGAGAAGTGAAGCCAGTGAATGTACAGTGAGA
>JAGKTI010000076.1:164368-180704 GCA_018397915.1 Birgus latro
GAGGGAGCGTTGTGGTGTGGTTGAGGATGTGATGGGAAGCGTTAGGAGAAGCACGTTAAGGTGGTTTGGTCATGTGGAGAGGATGGAGAGTGAAAGACTGACGAGGAGAGTGTATGTGAGTGAGGTGGAGGGGGCGAGAGGGAGGGGGAGGCCGAGGATGAGATGGAGGGATGGAGTGGAGAGGTATATGAGAGAGAGGGGTGTGAGTTGGGAGCGTGGTAGTGAAATGGCAGGGGACAGAGTGACATGGAGGCGATTTGTTTGTGGCCACCCCGTGCGGGATTAAGGCGTCTGGCAATAGATAGAGATTGATAGATAGATAGTAACTGTTACTTTTTCTGTAAATGAATACATAACTCCAAGATACCTTCTTGCATTTATTTTTACCATTGCCAGACAGCACTGTTCAGCTTGTATAAGATGTTTCAGGTTGTATGGGTTAGAAATTCTCAATTGAGTAATCCCTTCAGTTTGAGGATGTCCTTAATTTTACTTAGACTGACATCAGATGATTTTATTCAGCATGGTAAGATATCCCTATGTGGTAGGTGTTAGAAACAGCCTTAGAAATCCCTTCAGCCTGAGAATGTCTATTTTATTATGTCTGATCGCAGATCCAGTTATTTAGCTTAGGTAAGATGTCCCCAGGCTAAAGTGTTTGAGGAATATCTGTTATACAAAGACTTTTTGGAATTATTTTTTTTCTCATTCTTTTACATTAATTCCCCAAATCATCATCTCTTAGGTGGCACACACATGGGGTTCAAGTATTTTGAGCTGGAGGAGTTTCGTCGAGCAGAACGATGTGGAGAATCACCCACTAACCGCCTGCTGCAAGTGTGGGGGCAGCAGAACCATACCCTTACAGAACTTTTCCTGTGTCTGTGGCAGATGGAGCACTATCAAGCTCTCAGAGCCATACAGTCTTGCAGTAAGTATTATGTACAGTTATCCAGCACAGGCATTCTCCGGTTTAACGATGCAAATGGTTAAGTAAAAACACATTGCTAGGTGGGGTGTTGTATCTCCGGATAGATTTAACGTGTATAGGAATGCGTATTTAAGCCTTGGGTTTTCCCCCCAGCCAAGTCCTAAACCCACCCAAATGAGTCCAAAAAAAAGTTTGTAGCTTTAAAACAAGCTGAACTAAGCCTAGAAGCAATTTATAACTCACCTGAACTCGAAAATAAAATCTGAAAATCATCAAAAATAAGTCTGGAAAATATCAAACTTAGTAAACTGTACCCCAAAATGACAATGTTCACCCCACCTATGACTAAAACACATTAATCTAAGTCTAAAAACAGCTTATAAGTCAACCTAAACACAAAATTTAAGTTTAAAATATCAAAATTGGTTTTAAAAGACAAAACCCATCATTATACTGGGGTTTGGCCATCGTTCAGTGGGGCATGGTGGTAAAGTAAACCCTCAATATAACGAACCCATTTATAGCAAACTTCGGATATAACGACCTACCATTTCCAGAGCGAACTTCTGCCGGATATAGCGCTATATCCGGCAGAATTTCGTTCCCTGGCATGGTAAGTGTACTGTAACAGTACTACATTACATTATAGGCATTGTATTTATATGTACAACTTCATACAGGATGGTATTTACTGTACATGTACTGTATAACTACATTAACCATTGAATTCTGCATGTGAAACTTCATAGAGTAAGTTGTGGTTGCACACATAGGACTGAACAACTCCATGGATTTAGCGACCTTGGGTTGGTAATCCCCTGGTTAATAACGACCATCGGATATAGCGAAATTTTGGATATAACGAGCCACCCCTCCCCCAAAAAAGTTCGTTATGTCGAGGGTTTACTGTATTTCTACCCCCTTCGCTATGCAGGGGTATCTCATATAGGGGTATCATACCTCAGGGTCTGCCTGTACTGTATGTCTGTGCTTTTAGTCATATTCTGTACTACAGTAAAGTTAGCTAATGTTGTGTAATGTGGTATTTGATCTTCAACACCTTTGGCTGTCCTCTCCATACACAGAACCACCTGGTGAACAAACCTACATATCTTCTGTCTTTAATTGTCTACTGCCACCTGTACTACACTTTACCTATATCCTTAATTGTTTTGGAGAAAGTTCCAAAATATTTGACTTTTTTCTTACATAAAAGCATTTCCTTCTGCTTTTTGGTGTGATTTTGCACATAACAGAGTTTATCCTTTCACATATTGGAGCATACATTCTTTTCTCTGTGTCACTTAGAATGCCCAAAATTTTGGTTTAATATTGCTTGTTTTAATGATGTCCACAATTAGGAGGTGGTTTTTGAAAGGTACCAATGCAGTCTGTCCCTGAATCACATGGCATTTCATATCTCTGTCTAAAATCATGCTAAGTCTACTCTTTTTCTTGGTAAAAACAGCTTCATCTACTTCAAGTAAAATGGTTCCCCAAGTTAAATTCTTCCCACTCTTTTTGGAAGCTTGCCAAAAACATCTCCAGTAATTTTCACTTCATCTTTCCCTCATCATTTCTCCTGTGTTGGTTCTGTAGCTTTTTCTTCCTTTGTTAAAGTCAGACTCTTTGCATTGAATTTAGCCTCTAACTCTGTGCTGGATGATTCATATTCTATTCATTGCCCCTCCAGTTATTAACCCGTTGAGAGCGATAGGCCTCATTTGAGACTTATCAGAGTCGAAAGCGATAGGCCTCATATGAGCGTGATTTTCAAGGGCGTACCAAAACCGGGCCACGAGGAGCAGGTGGCTGAAATTTGTATGGGAGATAGTGGTAGGTGGCAATTCTCGATACCACCCACGCAATGCCCCATATACGCTAAGAATACGGAGCGTGCGTGCGTTCGTAAATTTTCCTCTCGTGATGCACCAGGGCACCACATTAGGCACTAGGGGATCTGTACACACACACACAAGAGAGAGAGAGAGAGAGAGAGAGAGAGAGAGAGAGAGAGAGAAAGTAAAGGGGATCTGCATACACACACACACACACGAGAGAGAGAGAGAGAGTGAGTGTTATGAGTAAATTGTATAATAAATGTATGCTTTTTCGGCAGTGCATAAGGTAATTTATCGTAGTTTGAGAGAGAGAGAGAGAGAGAGAGAGTTACAGGTAAATTGTATAGTAAGTGTATGCTTTTCGGCAGTGTGTAAGGTAATTTATCATAGTTTGAGAGAGAGAGAGAGAGAGAGGGGGAGAGAGAGAGGGAATAAATACAGGATTGACAGAACCAGTGTCGCTTCAAATGACAGATAAGGCATAACGTGTGCCCCTCTTTCTTTCTCTCATTCTCCAATCCCTCCTTCCTCTCTCGGAGAGAGAGAGAGTTACGAGTAACTTGTATAATAAATGTATGCTTTTTCGGCAGTGCATAAGATAATTTACCGTAGTTTGAGAGAGAGGGAGAGAGTTACAGGTAAATTGTATAATAAATGTATGCTTTTTCAGCAGTGCGTAAGATAATTTATCATAGTTTGAGAGAGAGGAACAGACAGACAGACAGAAGGATGATTATACACTAATCACGTGATCCTTGCCACCTCACCGCGGGTGGTGGGTTGCTCACGCCACCAGCTGTTCATCTCTGGCCATTTTATTTCACCACCACATGACTTTATGTGGTCATATATATATATATATATATTACCAGATGCGCGTGAACATTTCTAAGACGATGATGTGTGTTTCATTCAATTCTGCAAGACTCGAAATTTCGACCAAATCGTCACTTGGCACCAGGTACCTAAGAAACCATTGTCGCTCTCCACGGGTTAAAACTCTTCAGAAAATGTTGCTACTTTCTGTCCACATTAACCTCATTATATATAAGGCATACAATTGTGATAAAATCCTTCCCTTTATTCTTAAGACCTGTGCTTTGGTGCTAACACTCTGCTTAGCCATATGCTTTTGCCTTTGTCTGTCAGCATGCACCTTTCCTTTGTAGTGGAAGTTTGCTCTCATTCACCCTGTCCCAAAGATGGATGGCCTTTCCAACCCTCTAACTTCTGTATTTCCCAATTGCTGTAATTTCTTGTGTCTTAAAAGTCTTTGAATGTATTCACAAAAAAGATTTTAAAGTATCTTTTCTTTCTTAACCCTCTTTCTGACTCCACTGGTGATTCACAAATCTCTCTTAGTCTTTGTTGTAATTTTTTTTAAATCAGTAAAGTCTTTGCTACTAAACAAGGCAACTCGAGAGCCTTCAACAGAGTTTGTAAAGAACTTTAACTTCCAAACTGCCAGCCTGCTGTTTGTGTCACCATTTCTGTACCCTTACCTCAATTTTCTTTGATCATCCTACAGTTGTGGTTGTAGATAGCTGGTTTCATCTATAAAGGCTCCAACATGTTTGCATGTGTTGACCTTGGTCGCCTAATGGTGGCCCCCCATGCTGCTGGATCTTTGGCAGCCTCCCTATTCAATCCCATATCCCTGAGGTCACACTCAGTGACATCGTCCTAGGTCTTTTTCGGTCTGCCTCTTGCAACACTACCCCAAACGTTAACACTTCTCATTGCTGCATCCGCTTGCCGTCCCCCATTCTCTCCATATGCCCAAACCATCTCAATATCTCTCTCCTCATCACAACGGCAGTACATTTCTGTCCCATTCTACCTCTTAACTCTTCCATTCTAAACCTAGCACCCCAGGCCTCGCATATAAGATTGCACTGCACATCCACTTAATCACTGTCATTTCTGTACGTTTGAGTCTGCGAATATCCTCTTCCTTTATTTCCCAGGTCTCACTACCATACAGCATTACACCTAACACATGCCACATACAAAGTTCTCATTGCACGGAGAGAGGGCCCTCCCAGTGTCAGGAGAGGCAACAACTCCCTGAACTTTTTCCAGCCACTCCTCACTTTAGCCACAGAGCTTTCTCCAGTCACACCAACAGCACATAACGTGTCTCCCAAGTACTGTACCAAATCCCTTCCACACACACGAGAGACTCACCAGCAAGATCAGTTCTTTCATGCCTGACATTCTCCACATGCTCTCCCTGACACACTGCACACATGAAATCAGCATTATCTTACCTCTAATACCACTACATCTCTTATGCACCCACTTATCGCAAACACTGCATAAGATGGTTTTACTTCCCACGACCTTGTGGCAAACCGCACACGACCATTCTCCCCCATTTTTGACAGTACAGTATTGCCACCAACCCTAGATACCATCATCTTTGTTATATATGCATTTACTCTCAAGCCCTTGTGTCTCATACCATCTGTTCACTTCCTGAATCTTCATTCTTTGCAGTCAATATCAAATCATCGGTATACGACATCTCCCACGGGAGTCCATTTCTGAAGCCACGTGAGAGGGCTTTAAGCATCTTGATAAAGAACAAAAGGCTCTAGACACCCCTGATGCACACCAACGTTCAAGGAAAACTCACAACTCAAATCTTGGTTCACTGTCACCGGGGTGCGAGCGTCCACGTAAATATCCATAATCACTCTAACCGGCCTTTCCCCGATCCCAAGGTTTATCATTGCCCACATCACCACTTCCTTAAGGACTCAGTCAGAACCCTTCTCCAAGTCAACGAAAACAAAGTACAGTAAACCATTCGTAAGTCGAACTTTTAGAAGACGGAATCTTCAGATAGCCGAACTCAGGCCGAGACCACGTATGTAAGCAGGCTGAAATGCAAAGGTAGGGGGACAAATGGTGCCAGTCTGCTGCTTGCCTTCAGAGACAAGTGGTCGTGCCATTCTTACTGTCATCTAGTGCTGAGATTGCTCTCCTTTTGCCTTGTGCCTTGCCATGGAAGGTTCAGAGTGTAAAAGAAGTGATACTGGCACCTCTAGTTGTAAGGGAATGAAGCTTCAAAAAAAAAAAAAAAAAAAAAAAGTGTGCATGTGACCTAGTATTAAGTGATCATGATTAAAGTTCAGTACTATTATTACTGCAAGTGTTACATTGCAGTCTATTATAGTGATTACATTTAAGTTTAGTTCTTAATGTTCAGTGAAGTAATTACTGGGTACTGTTTAGAATGTTACGTTAAATTGTGAACTCAGTTACCTACTCTCCGTCTCCAACACAGACTTCCGACGAGGATCTGTACTTCCTCTAACGAAAGGTAAATTAGGTGCACTGAATTGTTTCTTTTTTGTTTTTCTTTGTTCATTTATTCACTGTATATGCTCCTGTACTTTAGTGTTGAAAAGACAAGCAGTAAATAGTGTTTTTGCAATTTGGGGGGTGAAAATCCATCTCCAACACACGCTGCCGACGGATCTGTACTGCCTCTGTGAATGATTTTCTACCAATTAACCACTTCAGTACTGTGACGTCTATTTCTACTTTATTTTCACTTCCTCCAGCTGAGTTTATGGCACTCAGGTGGACTGTCGTACTGAAGGGGTTAACAAAGCTTTATCAACCCCGTGCACTTCCACAGATTCTCCCTACACTGAATAAAATCATCTGGTGGCAGCAAGAACAAAATGAAAATACACCCAGCACTGAAGGGGTTAAAGGTATATTAAATGCACTAAATTGTTTTTTTTTGTCATAATTTATTTATATATGCTTCTTTAATTTAATGTTGAAAGGACAAGTAATAGGTATTGTCTTAGCAATTTTTTGGGGTGAAAATTCGGTAATTCAAACCAGGGTAGAGCCCAACATAGTTCGACTTATGAAGGGTTTACTGTATCTCATTGCTTTCCTATTTATTTTTCCCAAAGCTGTTGAACAGTGAATATGGCATCAGTGATCCCTTTGCCCGTCATAAACATGTTCCTCAGGTTCTTTCCATTTCTATACTCTTCCTCCTCATCACATCGATGACAATCAGAGTTGTAAGTATCCCTATTCACTCATAGACTGATGGCGCCATCCTTCACTTTTCCACCTGCTTCTCATGTCATCCATCAGAACAGTTAGTATAGTAATCACAGGATGATGTTCAATCTGTTTATGGATGGGGTTATAAAAGAGATACAAGGTAGGGTGGTGGATGTTGAAGCGAACCCATTAAGAGAGGGCCATGTTTGGAACCTCCCTGTACTGTTGTTTGCAAATGATACTGTATTGTTAAGTGAAGACAAAGGGGAACTCAAGCCTTGAGGAATGAGTTTGCGGTTGTGTCTAAGAAATGGAATCTAAAGGTGAATGCAGGGAAGAGTGAAGTTATGGTTTTTGAGAGAAGTTAAGTCACTGAATGAACAGTGAGGCTGGATGATGGGGAAATGGAAAATGTGAGTGCATTTAAGTGCTTGGGTAGTGTGATGAGTAAGGATGGAATTTTAGAGGGTGAAGTGCTCAAAAGGGTACAGCGGGGAAGAAATATTGCAGGTTCTTTAAAACCAGTGATAAGGAACGAAGTAAGCATGGAGGTAAAGAAGTCACTGCACGACAGTATTGTGATACGAACTCTGACGTATGGAAGTGAAGCTTGGACCTTGTTGACACAAGTCAAGAGTGAGAGCAGTGGAAATGAGTTATCTGACAGGAGCATGTAGAGTTACATGGAGAGACAGGCTGACAATTGAGGAAGTGAAGGAGCACTGTGGTGTGCATGTGGATGTGAAAGAAAGCTTTAGGAGAAATACATTGAGGTGGTTTGTCCATGTGGTGAGGATGGAGAGCAAGAGAGTAGCGAGGAGAGTGTATGCAAGTGAGGTGGAGGAGGGGAGAGGGAGGGAGAGGCCGAGGATGAGATAGGGGGATAGAGTGGAGAGATATATGGGGAGTAGACTGTTGCACCAGTCAAGCAGGGCAGCACTCCCAAGGTGGATGGAAAGCTGATGACGGGAGAGCTGGAGCTCCCATTTCATCAGCCCTCAGGACTAGTTTCTGACCATCCACCTTTGCTGAACTTTTTCAGTGTTTCAGTAACACAGAGTAGGCCAGCAAGCTCTCCA
This sequence comes from Birgus latro, assembly GCA_018397915.1. Taxonomy (NCBI): domain Eukaryota; kingdom Metazoa; phylum Arthropoda; class Malacostraca; order Decapoda; family Coenobitidae; genus Birgus; species Birgus latro. The sequence continues at coordinate 172,258 of JAGKTI010000076.1, forward strand.
ATACAAGTTTCTCTTACTGTCAACACCAAACTACATGCACAGTATACACTACACTTCCTTTTCAAAATTTGAAAGAAAAATGGCGTCTAAATACCCAGCCTCAGAGTCCCCAAGGGGAGGGGGAGACATAAATGCCCTCACCATCCGCCCCTCTCCTGGTGACGACTCGATGAGCTGCCTGGAACCACTGTCTGACTCACTTCTTCTTCATATCTGCAACATTCGCGGCCTTTCCTCTAAATTTCACTCTGTTCAGCACCACCTCTCCTCCTCTAAACCTCACCTTCTCTTCCTAACTGAGACTCAGCTGTCTGAGGCAACTGATAGCAAATCTTTTTCTGTATCATCCTATTTTCTCTGTACTCATTTCAAAGCCAAAGGGGACTGTTGTGTATATGTACACATCAACGTATCTTGCTCTCGTGTTCCTGAACTTGATTCTTCTGAATTCTCTACTCTCTGGCTTCGGCTTTCCTGTCATTCTCTGACTAAATATATCTGCACTGTTTACTTATCCTCTAACCCTGCTGACTATGAAAAATTCTTTGACTATCTTACTTCTACGATGGAACACATTCTATCCATTTCTCCTTTTTCTGAAATCTCCATTCTGGGAGATTTCAGTGTTCACCACAACCTCTGGCTCCCCTCTCCTTTCACTGGTCTATCTGGTGAACAAGCCTACATCTTTTCTGTCCTTAATGACCTAGAGCAGCCTGTACAGCACCCTACCCATATCCCTGACCACCTTGGAGAGAGCTCCAACATACTTGACCTCTTCCTTACAACTAATCCTTGTGCTTATACTGTTAATCTTTCCTCACCGTTGGGCTCCTCCGATTACAACCTTATTACCTTAACCTGTCCTATTGCTCTGGTATGGCCTGTGGACCCTCCAAAGAAACGTCAACTGTGGCACTTTGGTGCTGCGAATTGGGAGACCCTCAGGCAGTACTTCTTTGATTTTTCCTGGAATGATTATTGCTCCCCTGGCCAGGAGCCATCTGAGTGTGCCTTGCACATTACATAGGTAATTGTCTCGGGCATGGAAGCACACATTCCCTTCTCATATCCTTTGACTAATGCAAGAAAGCCTTGGTTTAATCACACTTGTTCTAATGCTGTCTGCAACAAGGAGAGAGCCTATAAAAGGTACCAGAGTCAACCCACCCCTGAATCACATTTTTTTTATGTTTCTGTCTGGAATTGTGCTAAGTCTGTTCTTCGCTCTGCTAAAATTAATTTTATCCGTGCTAAATGCTCTCAGCTCTTCAAGTCGAATTCTTCTCGCTCCTTCTGGCACGTGGCCAAAAACCTTTCTAACAACTTTACCTCATCATCCTTCCCTCCTCTTTTCTACTCTGATGGCTCCATAGCTATTTCTTCTACTGATAAAGCAGATCTCTTTGCTTAGACTTTCTCCTCCAATTTCACCTTAGACAATTCCGGTGCTGTTTCTCCATCACTTCCCCCCACCGACTTCCTCATGGCTGACATTAAAATTTCTTCAGCTGATGTATTTTCTGCCATCCCTGGCCTCAATACTAACAAGGCAAATGAGCCTGATGGAGTCCCTCCTGTTGTCCTCAGGAACTGTGCTTCTGTGGTTACACCCTGCCTAGGTAACTCTTTCGCCTTTGTCTCTCAACTTGTACCTTTCCTTCTTGTTGGAAGTTTGCTCTCATTCAGCCAGTCCCAAAGAAGAGTGACCATTCCTAACCCCCTAACTATCGTCCAGTTGGTTTAACATCCTGTGTCTCAAAACTTTTCTAGTCAATTCTTAACAGAAAAATTTTAAAGCTTTGGAAGTTTGCTCTCATTCAGCCAGTCCCAAAGAAGAGTGACCATTCCCAACCTCCTAACTATCGTCCAGTTGGTTTAACATCCTGTGTCTCAAAATTTTTCTAGTCAATTCTTAACAGAAAAATTTTAAAGCATCTTTCCCATCACAACCTTCTTTCTGATCGTCAGTATGGGTTCTGTCAGGGACGATCCACTTGCAGTCTTCTCAGTTCCTTTCAGACTCCTGGTCATCATCCTTTCAGGACTTTGGCGAAAGCTTTTCCATTGCACTTGACATCTCAAAGGCTTTCGATCAAGTCTGGCATAAATCTTTAATTTTCAAACTGCCCTCCTACAGTTTCTATCCTTCTATTTGTGCCTTCATCTCTAGCTTCTTTTCTGGTCGTTCTATAGCTGCTGTTGTAGATGGCCATCGTTCTTCTCCTAGATCTATCAACAGTGGTGTTCCTCCTCAGGGCTCTGTCCTATCACCAACTCTCTTTCTTTTATTCATCAATGACCTTCTAAGCTGTACATCTAACCCTATCCACTTGTATGCTGATGATTCCACCCTTCACCTTTCCATTCAGTTCCTGATCTCAGCAATTACTTCAACAAACAAGGGATGAGGCTATGGCACACCTAATGTCTGACTTGGCTTATATCTCTGGCTGGGGTAAAAATAATCTTGTTTTAATGCATCGAAGACTCAGTTCTTACACCTATGATCCCAACAAAATCTTCCACAGGAGTACCCACTAATGTTTAATAATGTCCAGCTCTGTCCTGCATCATCCTTGAACATGCTTGGGTTTTCATTCACTCGGGATTTATCTTGGAAAGAACATATTACATTCTTCCAAGAGATTAGGTGTGCTAAGCCAACTCCGAACGTTCTTTACCCCTGCACAGATGTTTACTTTATACACGGGTTTTATTCACCCGTGTATGGAGTACAACTTTCATGTGTGGGGAGGCTCCCCACTTACAGCTCTTTTCAGTAGGGTGGAGTCAAAGGCTTTTCGTGTTATTAACTCTCCTCCTCTTACTGGCTCCCTTCAACCTCTGTCTCTTTGGCGCACTGTTGCATTTTTTTCTCTTTTCTATTGCTACTTCAACGGTCACTGTTCCTCTGAACTGTCTGCTTGCATCCCTCCACCTCTACGACAGGCACGTAGCATTCATCTAGCAACAAACTCTCATCCCTTTTCTGTCCAACTCTTTAATGCAAGAGTTAACCGTTACTCCCAGTCCTTCATTTATGCAATAGGTCAGCTCTGGAATTGTCTTCCTCTGTCTGGAACTGTCTTCCTCTGTCTGTATTTCCTACTTCATATGATCTCCAGTATTTCAAACGCAGTGCGTTCAGGCACTGCTCTCACTCTTGACTTCTGTCCTTCCAATAGGGTCCAAGCTTCACTTCCATATGTTAGAGTTGGTATCACAATACTGTCATGTAACAACTTTTTCACTTCCATGCTCAACTCCCTGTTTCTTATCACTGCTTTCGACGAACCAGCAACCTTCCTTCCCTGCTGCACCCTTTCGAGCACTTCACCCTCCAGACTTCCATCCTTACTCATCACACTGCCCAAGTACTTAAATGCACTCACATTCTCCATATCTCTCCCATCCAATCTCACTGTACAGTCACTGGCTTCACTTCTCTCGAAGACCATCACTTTACTCTTCCCTACATTCACCTTTAGAGTCCGTTTCTTACACACTCTCCCAAACTCATCTACCAAGCCTTGCAGCTCCCTTTCGTCTTCGCTCAACAACACAGTATCATCTGCAGACAACAGTACAGGGAGTTTCCAAACACTGCCCTCTCTCACTAGGGCCGCTCCAACATCCACTGCCCGATCTTGTATCTCTTTTATAACCCCATCCATATACAGATTGAACAACCATGGAGACATGACACATCCTTGTTTCAATCCAACCTTTTTTATATCTATCTATCTATTGCCAGACGCCTTGATCCCGAACGGGGTGGCCACAAACAAATCGCCTCCATGTCACTCTGTCCCCTGCCATTTCACTACCACGCTCCCAACTCACACCCCCCTCTCTCATATACCTCTCCACTCCATCCCTCCATCTCCTTGGCCTCCCCCTCCCTCTCGCCCCCTCCACTTCACTCACATACACTCTCCTCATCAGTCTTTCACTCTCCATCCTCTCCACATGCCCAAACCACCTTAACTTGTTTCTCCTAACGCTTCCCATCACGTCCTCAACCACACCACAACGCTCCTTCACTTCCTCATATGTTAATCTGTCTCTCCATGTGACTCCACATGCTCCTCTCAAATAACTCATTTCCACTGCTCTCACTCTTGACTTCTGTCCTTCCAACAGGGTCCAAGCTTCACTTCCATATGTCAGAGTTGGTATCACAATACTGTCATGTAACAACTTTTTCACTTCCATGCTCACCTCCCTGTTTCTTATCACTGCTTTCAACGAACCAGCAACCTTCCTTCCCTGCTGCACCCTTTCGAGCACTTCACCCTCCAGACTTCCATCCTTACTCATCACACCGCCCAAGTACTTAAATTCACTCACATTCTCCATATCCTTCCCATCCAATCTCTCTGTACATTCACTGGCTTCACTTCTCTCGAAGATCATCACTTTACTCTTCCCCAGATTCACCTTTAGATTCCGTTTCTTACACACTCTCCCAAACTCATCTACCAAGCCTTGCAGCTCCCCTTCGTCTTCACTCAACAACACAGTATCATCTGCAAACAACAGTACAGGGAGTTTCCAGACACTGCCCTCTCTCACTAGGGCCACTCCAACATCCACTGCTCTACCTTGTATCTCTTTTATATCCCCATCCATATACACGTTGAACAACCATGGAGACATGACACATCCTTGTTTCAATCCAACCTTCAAATGGAAAAATTCACTCAGTTTGCCATCCACACTCATTGCAGCTTTAGCACCCTCATACATACTCTTCACTGCCTTCAACAACTTCCCATCCACTCCATATATTCTTAATACCTTCCACAATCCTTGTCTATCCACCCTGTCATATGCTTTCTCCAGATCCATGAAGGCTGCATACAACTTCTTGCCCTTTTCTAGAAACTTTTCCACTAAGGATCTAAGAATGAATATCTTGTCTATACAACCTCTTCCCTTCCTAAAACCTCCTTGTTCTTCTCCAACTAATTTCTCTGTTATTTCCCTAACTCTGTCAATAAGTATCCTACCATATACTTTTCCTCTTACACTGAGAAGGCAAATGCCCCTATGATTACCACACACTGCTTTTTCCCGTTTTCCTTTGTACAGAGGAATAATTATACCTGACTTCCAATCCTCCGGGACTCTACCCTCCTCCCAAGCCAATCTGCACACCTTCCACATCCATTCTGTTGCTATCTCTCCCCCATGCTTCAGCATTTCACCACACACTCCATCAATTCCTGGGGCTTTCCCCATTTTAACTTTCTTCATTGCTTCCACCACTTCCATCCTACTAATTTCTTCCTGTCTTCTCACAACCCTCCTTCTTCCCACCATTCCCCAGCCACTTATACTTGCCTTACTTTCATTCTCTATGCTCAACAGTTCATTAAAGTGTTATCTCCATCTGTTTACTTTTTCTTACTTCTCCACTAGTAATCTACCATTTTTATCTTTCACTCCCCCCCCTGGGGGTAGGTTTTTTTTCAAGAATTCTCCCCCAGTATCCCTGCTTGTCGTAAGAGGCGACTAAAAGGGTTGGTGGTGGGTTAGTGCCCCACCCCGTAAAAACAATTAACTTGTAGGAGGAGGCTGTAGCACGGGCCGAACAGGGTAGTACTCCTGAGGGGAATGGAATGCTGGTGATAGGGAGAGCAGGAGCTCCTCTCACTAGCTACCCAATCATCCTCCTTTGCTGACCTTTTCAGTGTGACAGTAACATGCAGAGTAGACCAGCATACTTTCCCAAACATTTCCTCTATCTATTATATGCACTACACCACATTCACTTTACATATCACACAACGTATCCCACTACGTTACAGGGGTTGACGCCAGCAAGGGCATGCAGCCAGAAAACTTTGCCCCCGCTACCTAGTGGCGGACTTTCGGGGGGAGTCTTGACAGGGGTTCCGCCGGCATAGATCACGGGTCCGGGGTGAGATGGGGCTCGAACCTGTGCTAGAGGGTACAGGGCACTGCGGTTCCAGGCTGCCGCTTCCGCTCAATAGAGAGGGGCCCGAACCTGGGAGTAGCGCCCCAGGAGGCTGCCCTATCAGTGGGTGTATAATGGCGGGGCAGTTGCAGTGCCAAGGCGTGCTTGGAGGGTGTCCCTGCAGCTGTCCTGGCAGGGTGCCCCGAGGCCACTACCACAGCCACTAGTAAGCTGGTGGGCTAGGGGTCCCAGATCCATTGCCTGGACCTAGGACTGTGCAATGGGCTGGGCCTTTGGAATGTTTACCCCCCTTTATCTTACCGACTATGACCAAGTACAAATATATGCATCAAAGCAAGCCTGAGGACAGCAAATCACCCAGGGGGTTTAGGGTGGGTTCGTGGAATGTGGGAAGTTTGAGGGGAAGAGCGGGGGAAGTTGTTGAGGCATTTAGTAGGAGGTGGGTGGATGTGGCTTGTTTGCAGGAAGTCCGGTACAGGGGTGGATCAGCCAGAAAGATTGCTGGGAAGGATTGCTACTATAAGCTGTTTTGGCAGGGGGGAACTGACGGATATGGGGGTGTGGGTGTGTTGGTTGCGAAGAAATGGGTGAAGTATGTTATGAATGTCATGAGAGTAAGTGATAGGATAATAGTAGTGAAAATTTTGATCGGACGGATGATGATTTCAGTTATATCAGCATATGCTCCACAGGTAGGATTGGATGACGCAGAGAAGGATAGATTTTGGGATGATTTAATACGTGTAGTAAGTGGTATGGGTGATGAGGTAGTGGTTCTGGGAGGGGATTTAAATGGTCATGTTGGTGAAGCAGCTCAAGGTTATGAAGGAGTCAATGGAGGATGTGCATATGTTGTGAGGAATGCGGAAGGGGAAAGAATACTCGAGTTTGGGGAGGCTATGGACATGATTGTGTTCAACACACATTTTAGAAAAAGAGTGAGTAGATTGATTACGTACGAGTCCGGGGGAAATAGTAGTCAGATAGATTATTTTCTGGTCAGGAGGGTTGATAGGAGATTAGTGAGGGATGTTAAAGTTGTAGGAAGCGAGGAGTGTGTTCAGCAGCACAAACTGTTGATTTGTGACATGGTGCCTAAGGAACGAATGATGAGAAGGAGGACATATGTACCTAGGAGGAAAATATGGAAGCTGGGAAACCAATCAGTAAGGGATGCCTTTTATAGTGAGATGAGGAGAGTGGTGGCTGAACAGGAAGCCGTAGATAGAGAGACATTAATGAACAGTATAGAGCTTTTAAGAACAACCTCTTGAGAGTTACCGATGCAATATGCGGTTGGACAAGAGGCCCACCAAGACATAAAGTAACTTGGTGGTGGGATGAGGGTGTAGAAGCTGCAGTTAAGGAGAAAAGAAGGCTTTTTCAGGATTGGAAGAAGGGTGGTAACAGGGAGGAGTACTTGGCTGCCAAGCATAGGGCTAGAAGAGAGGTATACAGGGCGAAGTCTAAGCCACAGAGACTTTTACTTGATAATCTAAATCATGAAGGAAGGAAAAATATGATTTTTAGGGTGGCAAATCAGGTGAAGAGGGATAATCGGGACATTGTAGGCGAGCAGTGTGTGAAGAATGATGAAGGAAGGGTAGTGGTAAACAGTGAGGATATTAAAGATGCATGGAGAGAGCATTATAGCCGGTTGTTGAATGAGGAGTTTGATTGGGATAGGGAAGGTTTGGAGCCAGCTGATCCAGTGTTTGGGCCTTGGCCTTTGATTGACGCTGCTACTGTGAGTGAGGCAATAGGCAGGATGCGGGTGGGGAAGGCGGCAGGTGTGTCTGGGTTGACTGCTGAAATGTTGAAGGCCTCAGGAGATATTGGGGTGAGGTTAGTCACTGACCTGATAAATATGATTATATATGAGTGTGTCTGGGTTGACTGCTGAAATGTTGAAGGCCTCAGGAGATATTGGGGTGAGGTTAGTCACTGACCTGATAAATATGATTATATATGAGTGTGTGGTCCCAGATGATTGGCTGAAGAGTGTAATTGTAAATGTGTACATAGAGAAGGGTGATGCCCTGGAAAGGGGAAATTACGGAGGTATAAAGCTCTTAGATCAGATAATGAAAGTAATGGAGAGAGTTCTAGAAGGTATGATTAGAGAAAGAGTGAATATCAGTGAGATGCAGTTTGGGTTTATGCCAGGCAGGGGGACCACTGATGCCATATTCATTGTTCGACAGCTTCAGGAAAAATATATTGGCAAGAAAAGGGAATTGTATTTTGTTTTTGTTGATTTGGAAAAGGCCTTTGACAGAGTCCCTAGAGAGGTGGTGAAGTGGTCAATGAGAAAGCTGGGGTTGGAAGAGTGGCTGGTTAGGGTGGTTATGGCCATGTGCTTGGGTGCTCGCACCCAGGTAAGAGTGAATGGAGTTTTGAGTGATGAGTTTCCCGTGAATGTTGGTGTGCATCAGGGGTCAGTTTTGAGTCCCTTGTTGTTTATCATGGTGCTTGAAGCCCTCTCACGTGACTTCAGAGA
>JAGKTI010000076.1:185411-204580 GCA_018397915.1 Birgus latro
CACCAACCCCCTCCCAGCACAAATGTCCACTAAAGCACTGCCATTCTCATCCATCTCTGCAGGCACACCCCACTCACCAACCACTCCATCCACCTTCTCATTCCCTACTTTTCCATTCATATCTCCAATCAGAAACACTCTCTCATTCCTTTCAAACTTTTCCAAGCAGGCTTCCACATTTGTCCAGAACTCTTCTCTCACTCTACTTACACGATCTTGCGTTGGCGCATACACGCACACAATTGCCCACATTTGTAGTCCAACTTTCACTCTTACCCACACAATCCTTGACCCAACTGATCCATACTCTTACAAGCTCCTTCCATCTGTTGCTCACAGCAATACACACTCCCTCTTTCGCCTTCTCATTCTCACCCACTCCCGCGCATATACCCCATCCATACTCCCATTCTCTCACACTCTCACCTCGCCATTTAGTTTCAGTTATTCCACATATATCCACTTTCGCACTCTCAAGCACCTGTACAATCTCTCTCTCTTTCACCTCATCATTCATACCCCTTACATTCCATTCCATGTTGCAATCTTTACCACTTCCTTTGTCCGGTCCTTTTTCGTCAACTTTTGGTCAGTCCTGTTCGGAGGCTTCTTGTTTGTTTTTTTAGTTAGTTGTTTTTACGGGGTGGGGCACTAACCCACCACCAACCCTTTTAGTCGCCTCTTACGTCAAGCAGGGATACTGGGGGAGAATTCTTGAAAAACCCCCTACCCCCATGTTCTATTGATGAATTCATTTACCATTACCTGGGACTTAAACTTTACCTTCAGTGGCCTCACCCCTTCTTCCTTGTACTTTCCTAACTTAAACACTTCTTCAGTCTCTTCTTGAGCTTCGTTGTTGCCCTTCATAACTACTGATATTATCTCTTTACCTGTACTCAATTTTTCTCTTTCTCTTTCTAATCTTTTACTCCTGAAATTATGAAACATTGCTTCTCATCTGCTACATCCCTGACTAAAGATTCTCTACTTCTCAGTACCTTAACCACTTCCTTCTCCACCTTTTCCTTGCTTTGTTGTTCTATAATCTCTTTCAAATTTACATTCCCTTCCTCCTGAATTTTTTTCCACCCCTTATGTTGCTCCTTGATTTCCTTAATATGTTCATCTTGCATCCTTGATTTTGATTCATACTCATCTAGTGTCCTTTTCATTCTGTCGCTTTCTTCTTCCAACCTCATATTCTCCCTCTTGAGCTGTTTTATTTCATTTGAGGGAGATTCATTACTCACTTTTAATTCTGGAACTTCTCTTTCTTGTTCTGCACTGTGTGTGCAAACTTTTTCCAGTTTGTTCTGTAAGACTTTTGTCTCTCTCTCCTGGTCTGAGGTCTGCTCCTGCAACTCTTTAATTAGTGCCCATCGTTTCGTTTCGTTTCGTTTTTGAAGGCTGCAACATGCTTGCATGCGTCGGCCTTTTTGGATTGAAGCGTGTAGCATTTTATGACCGGATGCCCTTCCTGATGTCTACCAATGACCCTTGGGTGGATTCGATCCTCCGACCCTACGGCCAGAGCGGAGCGCTCTAACCCACTGAGCCACGGCTGCTACCTTTTTTAATTCTTGGACATTCCTCTCTGCCATTTTCTCTATTCCTGCTACTCTTGTTTGGTTCAGTTTTGTACTCTACTTCCATTTCCCACATCACCTTCGGAGAAGCCCACGAATTCCCCCTGACCACCAGATGTGAACAAAACTCTGTCTCTCTCTCTGCCATGGTGTAACCACATGAAAACTTTTCTATTTCCATTGTATCTTGTAATCTTTATAAACAAAACTTGCAATTTTTCTAACTAATGTTCGACGGGACCACCACTCATGCACTCATTCACATAATCACAATAGGTTTGTCTCCTTTTCGCTGCTGATTCAGTGATTATTTCCGTGCTATCCAGGAAGACGTCTGTCGCTGACCTCTGTGTGTGTGTATGCATGTGTGTGTGTGTGTGTGTGCATGCATATGTATGTGTGTGTGCATGCATGCATGTGTGTGTGTGTGTGTGTGTGTGTGTGTGTGTGTGTTTGTGTGTGTGTGGTAGGAGGCGGGTGTTTATGGTGTGGTGTGGAATGTGACTATGTTGTGCTATCCAGTTTGTGAAAAGAGTCACTGTAGATTTGGCAGGGGCATTATGAGTCTGTTTGTGGTGAATATTCGTGTAGTGTGTTGAGGTAAGGTTAGAGGATATGTGTGGGGGTGTTTGCATTTTGGTGTGTACATGTAAGTGTTATGTCATCTGCATAGGAAGCTATGTGTATTTGTGGCGTGTGGGGTGTGGGTATGTCGTGCACGTATAGGTTAAAGAGTGTAGGGAACAAAACAAATCCTTGGGGAACGCCGTTTGTAAAGTTTCTGATGTTCGAAGACTGACCGGCAAATATTACCTGTGCACATCTGCCTGCTGAATAGTTTGCCAGCCATCTTTCTGTGTTATTGTAAGGTCTGTAAGAAGAGTTTTTGTGGAGTGTAGTGGCCTAAAACCATGTGTTGGGGCTAGGGGGGTGTAAAGTGTAATTAGTTTTAATACCAGTCGTTCAATGACTTTGCAGGGGGTGCAGAGGAGTGAGATGGTGCGGTGAGAGGAAGGTAACCTGAGGTCTTTGTTGGGTTCGGCGATAGTGATGATCGTACCATGCACCCAGATTTGGGTATTATGTTGTGTGAGTAGCTGTAGTTTTGATATGTTGGTGAATGCTTGTATGCCATGTTGTCCAAGGTGTTTAAGGTGTATGTTGCTAATGTTGTCTGGGCCACAGGCAGATGAGTGCTTAAGGTTGCTAATGATGTGCTTCGTCTGGTTGCAAGTGAAGGGTGCGAAGTCTGAGTCTGTGGAGATCTGTCTCTAGCATCGGATGACTCGTTGGTCATCACGATGGGGGTTCAGAGTGTTTGCTTGTTGTTTGTTTGAGGGTATGATGTCTGTTGTTGTGATGGCAGTGTGTAATAGTGTAGTGTTGCTGTTGGAAAGTGTGATGCTGTTGGAAAGTGTGATGCTGTTTGGTGTTCTGTAGAGTTTGCTGGTGTTTGTTTTGTGATCAAGTGTTTGGAGATAATTATTCCAATTTAGTGTTTGCTGCTCTGATATTGTTTCCTTGAGTGTTGAGTTCTTGTATTTGTTGTACGGTGTCTTGTGTTTGGGGTGTTGTAATGTGTCGTGTTGACTGATGAGGCCTTGAATTTCTGGTGTGAAGTTGGGGTTGTGTCTCTTCCTGTTGCCTCTAGGGATGTGTCTTTTGTCTGCATTTTGAATAATTGTTTTGAAAGTGTGCACAGTGGTGTTGATGTTTCTGATGGGTGTACTGTTTAGTGGTTCAAAATGTTATTCTTTGTCAGTTGTGAGGGCCTCCCAATTGGCTTTCTTATAATTAGTGCATGTGTGTCTGTGGCCTGCTGGGGTGATTCTAGTTTTGGTAGTGATGATTGGGATATGGTCAGAGCCAAGGGTTTTGATCACTCTCCAGGTTGTTGTGGGGGCAAGGTTTGGGGAGCAAAAGTGAGGTCTGGGGATGATGAGAGAACGAGGACTTGTTGTGGGATATGGGTATGTTGATGGAGATTGTTGAGGATGAAAAGATTATCTGTTTGAGAATGTAGTACCATCCCTTTGTCTGCGTCAGGGTTGTTGACATGCCAGGTCAATGCCATGTAGTTGAAATCACCACCCAGGATGATGTTGGATTTGTTAGTGATGTGGTGTATTTGAGGAGAGCAATTGTGTGGTACTGTAGGGGTTGATTGGGGGAGAATGTATGTATTGGCGATTGTTATGTGTGATTTGTTGCCAGTGTATATTTTAATTTTTTTTCTGTTATGGTTTCATGTGGGGGAGAATTGATTTTTGTGTGTGCACTAGTATCTGAAAAGTTGATGAATTGGTTTACTGCACAGGCAGTCTGAAGTGTGTTGGGAAGAGCGATACCGAACAAAGAATGTGGAACTTAATGCTAACTTACGAGAACACTTGTGATGAAAGAGTAATTTTTTCTTGGTTAGCAAACATTTTTGTTCCATTTCATCCCCTAAAATTGTAAAACCCACATATTTTCGTCTAAGTATTCAGCCTAAAGGCCTTTCCAGTTCGATTCATATTCCTCTAGTTTGTTTTTGTATTTTCTGACTATTTTGAGGGTGGTAATTTACCATCCTTTGCTGAAAGATTTTTGCCTTTATTATCATCACATTCCTTAAGCTGTACCTACAATTGTTTCCGGCATAATGGAAGAAGCTTACTCATAATTAGGGTGCATGTTACATTAGGATGTAAACATATCAGCGAAAACATTTGGGATGAATTGATCTGACTTCTTGGAATGGTAGAGTATGGTCATGTAAACATACCAGTGACCTTCGTTCCCTTCCTATATTTGTTTGCAGTTTTTTTATTGCTCTCCCTGACTCAACATCACAGACACCAGTAGTGTAAAGCGTTGTTCAAGGACGGCAGCTATGAAGGGGTTATTGGAATATATACAGTACTCTCTCTTTCACACATACACATAAGAATGAACAAAAGAATGAGCAGTAAAGGTACATTTAACTTTAAAGAGCAGAAATAACTGCTCAGTCGGTCTGAAATGTGTTGGAAAGAGCGACATTGAATGAAGAATGTGGAACTGAATGCTATCTTACGAGAACATGTAGGATGAAAGAGTAATTTTTTTCTGATTAGCAAACATTTTTGTTCCATTTCCATTCATCCATCCACATCTCCTATTTTTGTGAAACCCATAAATTTTCATACAAGCATACGGCCTAAAGACCTCTCCAGTTCAATTCACATTCCTCTAGTTTGTTTTTTGTATTTTTCTGAGTGTTTTGAGGGTGGTAAATTACCTTCCCTTGCTGAAAGATTTCCTCCCTTATTGTCATCACATTCCTTAAGCCGTACATATGATTATTTCCAGCATAATGGAAGAAACTTACTCAGTGTACTCAAAGGTGGATTTTGTTTCCCAATTTTCCAGCTGGATCCCAGGTTAGGTTAGGTTCATTTAAATTATTAGATAGTTAAGCTAGGTTAAGTTAGGTTAGGTTATCAGTTGCCTCACCAAACTCTACCCCACCACCCATGTGGTCGAGTTGTGAGCAGGTGTGGGTGGGGGGTAGACTCACTCTGGTTTACCCATGGCTCGCTTGCCGGCAGCCGGATGCTTGCTATTTAAACTAGAGCTATCATATGGATAATTTTATAAATTACCCTACCACTGAACCATTCGGTCACCATCCAGATATATCGAAACCTGGATAATCCGAATCTGGATAATTGAGCTTTCACTGTACACAGATTAACATGGACGTAACTTCAAAAAACGTGCCCTGATTTGAATGTAATAATTTTCTACAATATGGTGTGTAAAGTATTATAATGTACTGTATATATTCCTTTAGTATAATTGAGCTTAGTCGTCCACCAGCCACCTCGTACAAAGATTTGAAATTAAAGTGGTCAAGGCTTCACTTGGGCAGAGCACCTTTGATTAACCAATTTCAACAACCTTCACAACTCAGTGGAGGAGCAGAGAATGAATGACCTAGACCCCTACAGACCTGGTTTGCTCGGGATAAGAACATTAGGGGGTCCCAGGGAAAAGAGAGGAATTCTGTCACAGTGAATCTGTGAGATAGGAATTTCCGGTCAGGGTACAGTATATCCAGCTACCAATACCACCATTCCACCACATCCTCTTGTGTGTGGTAAGGATGCAGATGCGAGCGTTTATTAAATCGCAAATACGGACGTGGGTGCAGATGTGGATGTTTATTTGATCACAAATGTGGATGCAGATGTGGATTTTTAAAATTATGCAGATTTTCCGCACATGAAGATGTAGATGCGGATATCCGATACATCTCTAATACACACACACAATCGCCCATGCTTGTATTCCTACTTTCAGTCATATGCACACAATCTCTGAACCAGCTGATCCATACTGTCTTATATTCTCCTTTCATCTTTTGCACACAGTACATACACCCTTCTTTACCCTCTCAGTCTTGCCTACTCCCACACATATACCCAGTAGAATGGTGTAAATGTATGGTAAAAGTCCAATTATTCGGTCTCCACAGGACCGGTCCAATGCCGAGTAATCAGATTTGCCGAATATTTGAAGAACCTACCCACTCAATACATTACATGCATTGGTGAACACTGTCATCTCTGTTTACATTATTACAAATGTGTTTGGAGAGAGTACTGTATACTGGATGATACTGTATAATACTGTACTGTAATCAGTACAGTACTATACCTGAATCTGAAAAATATAGAAATTAATGAATATATACAAGTGTAATGACACAGTAGTCTGATGACAGTGGGCCTACAAGTCACAGGCAACACTTTCTGGACTGTCGAAATGGTACGGAATATTAGTGAACTCTGTCATCAACACTTACATTGTTACAAATGAGTTTAGAGAGAGTACTGAATCCAGTAGAACCCCATGACAGCTGAACTCATAAGTAACGGCTTCACTAATTAGTGGATTCTTCCTAAAAAAATGGTTGAAAGAATACAGAAAATAAACTGGAGGAATATGAAATTAACTGGTAAGGTCTTTCTGCTGAAAGTTATTAGCGCTCATTCTTTTTTTGTCATTTTTGTGTTTATATGTGAAAAAGAGATAATTGATGCAAACAGTAATGTATTCCATTAACCCCTTAACAACCCCAGGCATTGAACAACCCTTTACAGTACCGGTGTCAGTGACATTGAGTTAGCGTGAGCTATAAAAAGCTGTGAACAATTATGGGAAGGGAACGAAGGTCACTTGTATGTTTACATGACCCTACGCTACGATCTCAAGCAGACAGGCAGCCACTTAATCTCAGATGTTTTTGCCCATATGGCACAAGCACTGCAGTTTTATCAATTCTTCAGTGAATCATAGCAATTCATAGGATGGGTTTAGGAAACTAAAAATCACATAACAGTACTAGGTGTGCCAGATGATTCTCTTCACATCTTTAAGAAAAATACAGTAAACCCTTCATAAGTCGAACTATATTGGGGCCTACCCTGGTTCGAATTACCGAATTTTCCGTCTTACTGAATTTTCACCCCCTAAAATTGCTAAGTCAGTACCTATTACTTGTCCTTTCAACACAAAATTAAAGGAGCATATATAAATAAGTTATGACAAAAAAACAATTTGGTTCATTTAATATACTGTACCTTTAATCCTCTCAGTGCCGGGTGTATTTTCACTTTGTTCTTGCTGCCACCAGATGATTTTATTCAGTGTAGGGAGGACCTGTGGAAGTGCACGGGGTTGGTACAGCCTTCGTTAACCCCTTCAGTACGAGAGTCCAGTCCTGAGTGCCATAAAATCGGCTGGAGGAAGTGTAAATAAAGTAGAAATAGACATCACGGTACTGAAGTGGTTAATTGGTAGAAAATCATTCACAGGGGCAGTACAGACCCGTCGGCAGCGTGTGTTGGAGATGGGTTTTCACCCCCCAAATTGCAAAAACAATACTTATTACTTGTCTTTTCAACACTAAAGTAAAGGAGCATATATAGTGTATAAATGAATAAAGAAAGACAAAAAAGAAATAATTCAGTGCACCTAATTTACCTTTCGTTAGAGACAGTACAGATCCATTTGCAGCTTGTGTTGGAGATGGAGGTGGTGGAGGTGACTGAGTTCACAAGTTAATGTAACATTCTAAACAATACCCAGTATTTATTTCACTGAACATTAAGAACTAAACTTAAATGTAATCATCATAATAGACTGCAATGTAACACTTGCAGTAATAATAGTGCTGAACTTTAATCATGATCACTTATCAAGTCACAGGTACACCTTTTTTTTTTTTTAGATTCATTTCCTTATGGCTAGAGGTGCCAGTATCACTTCTTTTATACTTTGAACCTTCCATGACAAGGCAGATGGCAAAGGGAGAGCATTCTCAGCACTAGATGACAGTAAGAATAGTGTGACCACTGTCTCCGAAGGCAAGCAGCAGACTGGCGCCACGTGTCCGCCTGGTGCCATTTGTCCTCCTACCTCCGCATTTTGGCCTACTTACATACATGGTCTCGGCCTGAATTCGGCTAACCGAAGATTCCATCTCCTAAAAGTTCGACTTATGAAGGGTTTACTGTACAGTATATTGATTTTAGAGCTCCTCAAAAATTGTTCCGGAGCTGGCCAGGGATGCATGCAAATTTCTAAGCCTACAGCCACTGAGGGTTTAAGCCGTTAAGCCATACCTACGATTGCTTCTGGTTCAATGGAAGAAACTTACTCTGTGTATTCATTATCAAAGATGGATTTCATTTCCCAATTTCCCAACTGTAGGTTAGGTTAGGCTTCATTAAATTATTAGGTAGAGTTCAACTAGGTTAGGTAAGGTTTAGTTAACCCATCACGTCCAGGTGTCATGTACTGTATATGTGTCGACCTGGGGATGTCTGGGTGACATGTTTATATGATCTAGTATTTCGCACCATTGAGTATTCAGCTGGTTATTTCCACCACACACAGCCACTGGCCACCCTCCGTCACGCATCCCAGTCACGCTGCATTTGCCTGCATACCTTCGACATGGATAGACTTACGCAAAAAACTTTTCCCAGTGTCCAGACCCTCACCTGAGCGCCCGCAGCTGCCGACTTCAACACCAGTGAAGTCCAAAGGTCCAAAAAGGAAAGGCCTTAGTGATAGTGCGATAGGGAGACAATTAGACTTGCCATTATCGCCAATTGTGAGTGAGGAAAGTGACTCTTCCTTTGAGGAAAGTGACCTCATCATGATGAGTGTTGAAATTTATGTGTCAGATGAGGAGGTTGACTGTGGGTTTTCCACTGTGCAGCGATCATTTGCCTCTGTATGTTCATCTGCCATTTCCAGTGATGGAGTGGTTCAGAGGATATTGACAATCCTGGAGAGGGGGATATTGGCATGGTGGAGAAGATGGAAGAGGATTTAGGGAGTGGAGAAAGAAGAAAGGAGGAGGTGGAGGAGGGAGGGAGGAAGAAGTGCTGCAGGCTAAGCCTCTCATCAGTGGGTGACTCCAGTCCTACTGTGGAAGTTTCCATTCATTTGCCACTACACTAGGCTCTCCACCATCCACCTGACCTGTCACTCGTCTTGCTTCTCAGCCTGCCTCACCAAGTGCCTCACAAACCGGCCTGTCTCACCAAGTGCCTCACAAACTGGCCTGTCTCACCACGTGCCTTATCATGTTGGTCTGCCTCACTATGTGCCTCGCCACTCTGGCCTGTCTCACCACGTGCCTCATCACTCTGGCCTGTCTCACCACATGCCTCATCACTCTGGCCTGCCTCACCACATTCCTCACCACATCAGCCTGCCTCACCACCTACCTCGCCATGCCGGCCTGCCTTGCCACGCCAGCTTGCCTCACCATGTGCCTCATCATGCCAGCCTGCCTCACCACGTGCCTCACCATGCCAGCTTGCCTCACCACGTGCCTCGTCATGTCGGCCTGCCTCACCATGCCGGCCTACCTCACCACGTGCCTCGCCATGCCAGCCTGCCTCATCACGCCATCCTGCCTCGCCATGCTGGCCTGCCTCACTATGTTCCTCACCATGCTGGCCTGCCTCACCACGTACCTCACCACGCCAGCCTGCCTCACGATGTGCCTCATCACACCGGCCTGCCTCACCCCACCGGCCT
The DNA here is from genome assembly GCA_018397915.1 of Birgus latro. Classification (NCBI taxonomy): domain Eukaryota; kingdom Metazoa; phylum Arthropoda; class Malacostraca; order Decapoda; family Coenobitidae; genus Birgus; species Birgus latro. The sequence continues at coordinate 195,086 of JAGKTI010000076.1, forward strand.
GCTTTACCACGTGCCTCGCCATGCCAGCCTGCCTCACCACGTGCCTCGCCACGCCGACCTGCCTCGCCATCTGCCTTGCAACACGACCGTGCCTTATCACAACGGCCAAGTACATTTGGGTATGCAGGTGCAGGTGCATGGCCATGATCATTTTATGGCCAACAGACTTGTGGCAGTCGTCTGATTTCACCATTGCCATCATCACCAGGATCACTGTCACCAGCGTCATCACCATCACCACCACCATCACCTGCCTCATCAAGTGATTATTCGTCTGATTCTCCACCATGGCGCCCTGCTAAGGGCCAGGGCAGGGCATGGGGCAGGCCATGTTCACAGCAGGCAAGGCAGGGACCAAGGGTAGGTACATTTGAAACATTCAGCTGGGAGAAAGGGACGGGGTTTCCGCCCGATGTACCTATGTTTGATGAGTCAGATGCAGGTGTGCAGCCAGAATTCCCTTACAGTGCAACATTCACTCCTGTTCTGTTAATTTTTTACCATGACAGTGATGGATTTCATTGTGAAGGGAATTAGTACATTCAGGGAATACTGCTGTAGTCGGGGTGAAACCTTGCACATTCATGAAAGTGCAAAAATTGAGTGGACAGTGACGAATGTGAGATGTATGTTTAGCTTGTATTGACTATGTTGATGCCTTACATTTAAAAAAAAAAAAAACACTGCTCATGACTATTGGTTGGTGGACGATATTGCACAAACACCTCTGTTCGGTAAGTATATGCCACAGGACAGGTACCTCAACATCCTCAGGTATCCGCATTTCTCTTCCAACATGGGTCCACATCTGAATGATAGATTAAATTCGCTCAATTTTTGGAAATGATAAAGGAAAAGTTTAGATCATACTTCAGACCATTCCGGAAAGTTGTTATCGATGAGTCGCTTGTTCTGTTCAGGGGACATCTTGCCTTCATACAGTACATACCATCAACGAGACATCAGTATGGAAGTTTTTTGTCTTGTGTGATTACAAGGCGGGCTTTGTGATAGACATTATTGTGTATACGGGAAGTGATGGGGAGTTATCAAAGGACGACCCCTATAGCTTCTCTGGCTCAGGCATGAAGAAGCTAATGGACAGGTACTTCGGTGGCAACCATATTGTGTTTACCGATAATTACTACACAGCGCCAAGTCATGCAAAGTACTGTAAGAGCACAAAATTGGATTGTGTGGCACTGTCCGTGCAAAGAGGAAACATTGGCCATCCTTTCCCAAGGGCACCGTGAAAGGGGAGTGCAGGACCTTGATATCAGGTAAACTCCTTGCTATTCACTGGCATGATAAGCAAAAGGTAAATGTCCTCTCCATGGTCCATGAATTAAGTTGGTAAACACAGGCAAGGTTGATAAAAGAACAAGGCAGCCAGTCTTCAAGCCTGATGTAATTATCAACTATAGCGTCAACATGCGACTCGTCGATAAATCTGATATGCAGATTGGCACTATCACTTGTCTGAGGCAGTGCTGTAAGTGGTACAAGAAGGCATTCTTACATGTACTTGACATCTTTGTACTGAATGCCTTCATTGTTTACAAGCATGTATTTCAGACAAGCACATCCCTTAGACAGTTTGAGAAGGATGCAATTCATGGCCTTCTGGAGAGAAATGGCCAAGTAGTGCCTGCTGGGAAATGGAGGCACAGTGTACAGCAACTGCCTTACAGGCTGCAGTGAAGGGACTACCTCAGTAGGCATTACATGGAAGTGCTGCCTCCAGCACCTGCAGGCAAAGAAGCCATCCATCATTGCTATGTTTGCGCAAATTCGTTGCGCCGACAACAGCAACGCCATATGACAAGGTGGTGGTGTGCTGAATGTCAGGTGGCACTGTGCACCACTTGTTTCTTTGAGTTTCACCCAAAGACCGAGTTGTAGAGATCTGGGTCATATGTATAAGTTAGTGTTAGTTTACTGCAGTACATATGTGGGTTTAGTATAATCAGATAAATTGGTTTTACTGCTCTATGTATATTTATGTGAATAATGGAAGCAGAAAGTTTGTTTCATGATGAAGTCAGTGCTTTATTTTTGTTTTTTTAAGTTTTCGTGTATGTACATGTTTGTTATGATGGAAAAGTACAAATCACAGGAAAAAAAATTCTGTTGTAGTGGTACATATTTTCGATTATGGACAGTACGTGAATAACTACAGTAATCCCTCCAATATCTGATGTAATACAGCCAAAGACATGTCCGGAACATGGGTTTGTCCGGGACTTGGGCCTGAGGCTTCTGGACAGATACTTACGGACCCTAACCCATCCTAACTCAGAAAACCACCTACATAACTCCCTACCGAACATGCACAGCACCTATTTAAGACTCTCTTCACACCAATAAGGGTGACAAAGCATGAAATAAATGAAAAGGAACCAGTTAATGAGGAATTACAGGTGAGTATGGAAAATATTTAGCATTTTGGGGTTCCGAAGCCCTCAGCCCAAAGTGTCCGGGACTTGGGCATTCGGGTCTTACAGGGATTAATTTTTGTTCAGGTTATTGTTTTTTAGGTTTTATTTAGTAGTAGTAGTAGTTGTAGTAGTAGTGGTAATAGTAGTGGTGGTAGTAGTAGTAGTAGTAATAGTAGTAGTTGTTCTGTATTAGTGGTAGTTGTAGTAGTTTTGTTCACAATATTGTTTTTTAGGTTTTATTTAGTAGTAGTAGTAGTATTGGTAAAAGTAGTGGTGGTAGTAGTAGTAGTAATAGTAGTAGTAGTAGTAATAGTAGTAGTTGTACTGTATTAGTGGTAGTTGTAGTAGTAGTAGTAGTAGTAGGTGTGGTTGTTGTAGTGTTGGTAGTTAGTAGTAGTTGTTATAATACCCAGACTTCTATTGGCAAACCAGTGGTAGAATCGAGCAACAGTGCAAGCCAAACATACATCTCTGTGTGTGTGTGTTTGTGTGTGTGTAAGGCTGTGTTGGTGGATCGGTGGTGTGGTGAGCAGGCGCATAGGCCTATAGCTGAGGCAGCCTGCCCCAAGATTGTTGCTATGGTTACCGGACTCACAGGAACAGTCACGCCACACTTTTGAAAAACCTACACGGAAATGGTGTTTGTGATGGATTGCAGTCTTCTGGAGGTGTTATTATTGTGGAGGGCTAGTATAAGCCTTAGTTGTGTCACTGCTTCTCTGCCACGCCAATGGACACAGGCAAAAAAACAACAAAAATTCCCCCCTTTCCCCGCTCACTCTCTCTGATAACACGTATTTCATGGACAATCTGCGTCCATCAGCTTTAGGTTGAAGGGTTGATGAGTATTATGACACTTAGTTTTTCATTTTTGGTTAAGTATTAGCTGAGATATGAATGTTTAAAAAAACATTATTTTCTCAGAAATGCCCGGCTGGGAGAAGGGTTGGCGGAAATATATGCCTGACGCGATGGTTAAAACACTTGGGACTGACCCTTCCACCATTACGCTGACGAATCAAACCAGAGTTGTCACAGCCGAACAGCTAAAAGCAACTGGGAAACAGATTTAACAAGAAAAGTTTATTTATGGGTAAAGCATTACTGTATCAGTGGTTCATAGGCTACGCATTTACCGGTAAGTGTCATTTTCATGAAGGCATCAAGAACGAGCCAATTTCAAGAATTAACAAGGGGGGTTGGAACATAACCCTCACTAATTGGGGGGGGTTACTGTACTATAAGATACTGTACAATGCTGTAATTAATACAGTACTGCACCTAAATCTGAAAAATATAGAAATTAGTAAACACCTACAAGTGTAATTAACCCCTTAACCGCGTGTCGTCACTTCCGTGACGCTCGGGCGCAATGGATCATACTGCGGGGCGTCACTTTTGTGATTTTTTGTTGTTTTGAATTCGCCCAGGCTTTCAGGTGGTGACTTGTATCATATTTCAGCACTGCCAATGTCCAACAATAGTCAGAGCTGCTAATGTCATCAGTACTCCCATCCATTGTTGACAATTTAGCCATTTTCCCCCATTCTAGACTCCCCTCCCTACCTCCCGTCCATTACCTTCTCGTGTCGTCTGCTCAGCCGCTTTGCGCTACGTAAATCTTCCCCGGATTTTTCCACTGACTTCATCCATTGAAAAGAGCCCTATGGCCTATTCTTATACAAAATAATACATATATAAAAAAAATAAGGTAACTGATAGTGCCATACAGAATTGGCTAATTATCACTTGGCAACATCCAACCTGCATTCGTCCGCTAATTTCCCCTGCTTTTTTCCCGTGAAATTTGCCATATGAGCTATTCTCGTAATATAAATGTATATAAGAAAGGAATGGAGAAGCCTGAGTGATATTTATATTCACCTGGAACTACCTAATTTATTATGTATTGTCTAGATTTCCTGTGACTTATTTCTTAGCATATACATTAGCAGCTGACTTTTTCAACTCTTGATTACCGAGATACAGTGTTGCCAAATTGGCGCGAAATGCGCTAGTTCTGGCGCATTGGCATGACAAACAGCGCGTAAATTTCGTATTTTGCGCATAACGCATTTTCTGGTGCATTTTTCTGTTTTTTGGTGCATGTTCTAGCGCATTTCCAAGAAGTCATAATCATGGGTATGTTAAGCATAAATTTACTTCTTTCCATGCTAGAGAATATGAATTCCGTAAGTTAAACACGAACTGGACAGGACTGGGACTTTTTTATTTTAAAAAATAATCATGTGTTTCGTAATATATCTCAAACTATCGTTTCATCGGGCCAGTTAGGATAATAAGAGAATATTTAATTATCGTATATTTTTCATTTACAATTCATACAAATCATAATTCCCGAGACTGTATTTAACAAAGATTAAAACTGGAAATTTGACTGCAAGGCAACTGCTCCATACGGTACATGTCAGTCGTATCGTTGGATAAGTACTCTGCCTGCGGCCCGCCTCGCCTCTGCTAGTCCGCCTACCAGTTAGCTGGCTCAACTACTGGAAGCTTGAAATGGTGCAATCAGTTCTTGATTAATTTTCAGAATGGCGCCAAATTATACACAAATGTATAGAAAGAGCTGGGAATCATTTCCAGAGTTAAAGGATTGGCTGAGACCTTTAGAAAACGACAAAACTAAGGCATATTGTGCGTTCTATAAATGCGAGATCACAGCAAAACTCAGTTACCTAAGAAGACATACAACTTCTGTGAAACATGTTCGAGCTGCAGAACCTTTTTCTTGCTCAAGACAAACAAAACTGCCATTCTCACATATCAGTGACACCCAACGCCGTTCATCAAGCCAAGCAGAAGGACGACTAGCAATGGTAATAGCAGAACATTCTTCCTTTTTAACAGTGGACCATGTGTCAGAAGCTTGCAAAGTAATGTTCAGTGACAGCAGTGCAGTGAAAAATCTGAAACTACACCGAACCAAGTGCAAAAACAGTGGTAAATGTGCTAGCACCCCACTTTATGGAGAGCCTCAAGGATGATATTGATGAAAAATACAGCCTCCTTATAGATGAATCAACTGATATTGCTGTTACAAAACTGCTTGGTGTAATTGTGCGCTATTTCAGTAGGAAATTAAGGAAAAATGGTATCAACCTTTCTTGGTATAGTGGAGTTACAAGATGGAACAGCACAGTCAATTGTAAATGCTATTAAGAAACTTTTGTGTGATGTACAGCTGGACCCCCAAAATTTGCTTGGTATTGGAGTTGATAATGCAAGCGTTAATGTTGGATTAAATAACGGTGTGTGTGAACTTTTAAAGAAGGAACTGGAACTCCCAAACTTAATCATGGTGCGTTGTGTGTGCCTCTTAATTCAACTGGCTTTATCTCATGCTGTGGCAGAAACATTGTCTAGAAACATCGATATCTTGGTGCGAGAGACGTACAGTTGGTTTTCTCATTCTTCCAAAAGACAGCTAATCTACAAGACTCTGTATGAAACATTGAATGATGGGAAACAACCACTTCAGGTACCTAAATTATGTGACACCAGGTGGATATCACTGGAACCTGCAGTGACCCGCATTCTAGCTCAGTGGGAAGAACTTAAAATGCACTTTAATATAGCAAGGTCAGATGAAAAGTGCGTACTGCAGAGATGTTATACATCATGTACAGTGACCCCATTAACAAACTTTACATGCTCTTTCTGCGCCCACTTCTGCAGGACGTTCAGAGAACTGTGAAAACCTTTCAGGGGGAAAATGTCGACCCAACAAAACTTTTATCAGACCTTTCTTATCTCATTAGTGCAACAAGTAGGAGAGTGATGATACCTAGCTCAAGAATCGATCCATTAACCTCTGATATTGCCAGTTACATTGACCCCAGAGCATATTTGGGCTATGAATTAGAAAAGACGTGTTCTACCTCAAATCTGACACAAGAAGGTCAGCGACAACTTCGTGATCGTTGCATTTCATGCGCTGTCAAACTGTGTGATGAATTACGAAACAGACTACCAGATAACTTCAGAATCTTGAAGAAGATGTCTTTGTTTTCGGTTGAAGAGTGTCTGAAAGTGGTTAAAGAACCTGTAATAGAAATTGCTGAAGTGTTGGGATATAAACAAATTGACAAAATTGACAGTCAGTGGCGAAATTTTACAGTTGTTCGATGGCAAGAAACTACATCAACGGTCAAATTTTGGGTTGAAGTGGCTAGTTACAAGGATGCAATAGGAGTAAATAGTTTTCATGATCTCTCTGAGCTGGCACTCAATATACTTTCACTCCCTCACTCGAATGCTGAAGTTGAGAGGCTCTTTAGTCAAATAGACATAGTTAAAAGCAAGCTCAGAAACCGGCTAAACTCAAAATCCGTTAGTGCCATTATTACTGTGAGAAGTGGCCTGCGGAGAGTGGGAAAATGTTGCTATTCATATGAACTGCCAGAAGTAGTAGTTAAGCAAATAGGAACAATGGCAACATACAGTGAAACAAAATCGTCAGGAGCTACTGCAAGTACTTCATCAGAACCTGCACCGCACTGTTCATCCGAATTATTAGATGAGGAAGCTGACGAGGATCTAGAGGACACCATAATTTTTTCCCTCAGCTAAGGGTGAGTAATGAGCACAGACATTATAGACATATACTCTCATTGATAGTATGTAAAAATAATTACAAAATAAATACGTATATTATAATTATCTTCATTATTATTTTATTTTTTTGATATTTAGTATCATTACAGTAGCAACAGCAACAGCGGTACTGTTTGTTATCATTATTACTCTTTTTATGATCATCAAAACAATAATCATTGCTATTATCATCATCATAACCCTACTACCAGGGACGGGGAGACGAACGTTTTCCTAGCGCATTTCTAGCGCATTTCAGACCTCAATCTAGCTCATTTACATCTGATACATTTGGCAACACTGCCGAGATAGGTACATCTCAGTTCGCTGCCATCGTTCAAAGTGGAGGAACGTCGCAGTCGCGACCCTCCATTTCTGCTGCTTTTGCGCCCATTATAAAAGGCCCTGTGACCTCTACCCCTACTAAACATCGTGTTGGAAGCGGTAAAGGACTAGATATATATAAGTGTAATAAAGTACTAGAAATAATAAAGTGTGAGTGTGTATATGAATGAGTGGGAGGCTCGTACGAGCTTGTATTTTACATTGCTTTCACAGTGTTTTATTGGGGGGAGTATGGATTCCAAACTACTTGGAAATCATTGAATGGTGTTTCTAGTGTTAATATCAGGCAGTGGTATTCATATTACGGGATGTCGGGAAGTGTAAAGTGGAGACTTCCCAACTTCAGAAGTCTCCACAAGCCCTACGGTATGCGACGAGTGCTAAAAAAACATCCCAGGAGAAAGCTGAAGGTATGTGCCATGTTTAATTATAATATTCTAGGACTAATAACTGATTTTTGGCAAATATTTTTAAAAAGTCAGTTGGAGTGCGGATTCGCCCCACGGGATGGGCACGGCGTGCCCGCGGTTAAGGGGTTAAACAATAAGCCTACAAGTCACAGATAACACTTCCTGGACTTCGAAGATGATTCAGAATATCTTCTGAACAGTCAAAGACTTTCGGAAATGGGACTTTCTCAAAACTGCCGAAATATTGGATCTTCCAAATAATCAGCTGCCGAATAATTGGACTTCTACTGTATATGTGAGTGAATCTGAAGCTAGGTGGAAACTTGGGAAGTCAAGAAGAAGGTAGATAAATGTGTGGGAAACTGAGGTATGGAGGTTGATGAGGCTAGGGGACTGAAAAAGGATTAAACTGGTTAGATGAGTTTTGTTTGGAAGAATGCATTACAAGAGTTCAGCACCCCTTTTCTTGATTTGATAGTTGTTGGATTGACTCCTAGATAAAATGGAGCTCATAAGCATGTAGGGTTATGTCTGTGAGAAGTCAAGATTATTTGCTTGGCTTCATTAAAAGGCTCCAACATGTTTGAATGTATCAGCCTTGGTCACTTAATGATGGCATTCCATGCTGTTTGTGATGATGCAGCCTTTCTATTCCATAGATGAAAAAAATAAAACGTGGAAATGAACCACAGTCCCCGCCCGCATGTTCCCGAGCTCAAACTGGGAGACTATGAGTGCACCAGCCCCACTCCTCTCATGTCCGCCACTAGGTAGTACAGTATAGGCTAAGTTTTCCTGCAGTATGCCCATGTTGGCACCGAACCCTGTATCATAGTAGGGTACAGTGTGTGATGTGTCAAATGCATGTAGTGTAGTGTACAGTAAACAGTTAGAGAAACTTGTTTGGAAGAGAATGCTGACTGTAGCCATTTTGGTAGTATTCTTAAAGAGCTCAGCAAAGGGAAATGATCGGGAGCTAGAACTGAGGGCAAGTGAAACAGGACCTCCAGGCCTCCCTGTCATCAGCTTTCTCATCCTTCTTGGGAGTACTGTACCATCCTATCCTGCTGGAGCTACAGCCTACTCCCTCAGGGAGTTTGAATAATGGGTGAATGAATGTGTTGCCCATTTCGTGGGGCATACTGTTTATTAGTTCTTTCTCTGTCATGATTTCTTTTTTCTTGTTTTCTAAACCAAAACTCAACCCTTCTTTGGGTGGGAAGATGATGATGATGATCATAATGATGTCTCAAATGCATTGATTCAGCTTTTGAGAGCACCCTGATAGTAGAAAGGATTAACAAAGACTATATCCAACTTCTTCAGTGTGAAAAATCTTTCCTAAGCTGTGTAAAATTGTCTGAAAATAGTAAAAAATAAAATAAAAATCACATGTTCGTCATGAAGGGGTTAAGCATATGGTTTTTAATAGTAATTTGAAGTTTTGAATAGTATGTTATCACTTAATAGCTGGCTTATGTATTTAACCCTATGAGATCCAGAAGATGTGTTTTAGAGTAATTTCAGATCCAATCTCAGAGATTCTGATGACTCGTTTATGCGTCATTTTAAGATACTGTCTATCTATCTATCTATCTATTGCCAGACGCCTCAATCCCGAACGGGGTGGCCACAAACAAATCGCCTCCATGTCACTCTGTCCCCTGCCATTTCACTACCACGCT
>JAGKTI010000077.1:0-12229 GCA_018397915.1 Birgus latro
CGATTTTTCTACGATTTTCGCAAGCCCCGCATCTCCTCATTCACTTGTTTTGAGCCACTGCAGCCTGAGCCGACCATTGAGGAGATGTTGAAAATGGACAAACAAGTCAGTGACAACGAAGTTCAGGAAGAATCCTTACCAGTTACACCAGGTGAGCCAACATCTCACCAAATCACAGACTTGCTGGCAACCACTGCTCGTTTGAAAGAGCAAATTGAGGAATGTGATGGGAGGCCAGAGATCAGGGACACCTTCCTCCCGATGGTGGATAGACTTCTGGCTAATTACAAGGAACTTTTCAATGTCAGAGTTCATGCACATCATCAGACTCTGATAACATCATTCCTGTCCTATTGTATTCAACAAGCCCAGGCTTTGGAGAACATACTGCCTGGGGAGGATGACGGTGCTGTGGAGGAGGACACTGATGACACTGGGGAGCTTGATGAGCTCCCACTTGATTTTGAGGGCTTTGATATCGAAGCATCGGGAAGCGGTGGTGTGGGGGACTCAATAGTGGTGGCAGGGAGCAGTGAGGGGGCAGGTGATAACTAACCACCTTGAAACTCATCTTCAAGCCCCATCAAGCAGTTCAGTCTAAGTGTTAGTGTTAGTAAATTCTTTGTTCAGTAATATATTATATGACTGATTAACTGTATACAATTTATAGTAGGGGTATTGTGTAATTAGTAGGTAGCTAAGGGGGAATGAGGCGACTGACCCTGGAACCAATTACCACTTATTACATGTAAAGTATATGCACGAATTTTGCAAGTTTTAGTTTCGCACCGCAATTGTGGTACCAATTAGGCGCGAAACTAGTGAGGGTACTGTACAGTGCCCACCAGAAAGATAGGCAGTGCCTAACTTTATGGCAAAATTGACACCACCCCCCTTTTTTCCACTTCAAAGGCAGACAAGCAGTGACTCGTATGTTTGGCAACGTCGTGGTACAGTAAACTCTCGAGTATCCTGCATAATTCAGCCACCCCCCACGCCAGATACTGCATAAGTACCCCCAATCATTTATTCGGCATCGACCTTGATAATGTGTCATCTATCTCAGTCCATTATCCTAGGAACTTTCCCAAAATATTACCCATGAGTAAAAGATTAAAATCAGGCATAATATACAATACAGTAATGACTTAGTACATATAATAGTACAGTAATACAGTATGGTACATAATATAATCATACTGTACTAACCTAGTACTGGCATCAGTGGAGGGTAGATCTGCACAGATACATCCTCACTGTACAGCAGTCAGAGCACTAGGGCAAAGAGCACTGAGGGGCCACACAGCACTACAACAATGAGTGAGGCATGGGAGGTCACAGTCTAAGTCACAGCAGTAGAGTTTAGTCACCGCTCGGGTCACAAGAGCAGAGCGTACAGATACATGTTCACAGTACGGTGTCCATGGGAGAGACTGAGAGAGCGATGGAGACTTGGCGTGTCAGGTGGGCCGCAGCTGCAGTGCATTTTGTTGGCTGGTGCATTGCGGGGTTTGCTCGCATGCTGATTGGGTCCTGCGTCCAAGCCGAATGATACGCCTCACTATTGGAAACTGCATAGTACTCCCAATTGCATCCCATTTCTGAGCCAGATAATGTATTGCCAAATTTTGACAAATATTGTTTTAACAGAGCCGAGCAAAAAGTGTCAGATATTGCTTTGAGCTAGATATTGCATTGACCGTTAATTGAGAGTTTAATGTATTTGCAGTGCTACTTCAGCACCCCTACATCCCTATTTAACCCCTTAACCGTGGGGTTGTCCGAGGCACGCCGTGCCCGTCCCGCGGGGCAAATCCGCGCTCCAACTGACGTTTTTAAAATATTTGCCAAAAGTCAGTTATTAGTCCTTAAATATTATAATTACATATGCATATGGCACATATCTTCAGCTTTCTCCCGGGATGTTTTTTTTTAGCACTTGTCGACTACCGTAGGACTCGTGGAGACTTCTGAAGATGGGTAACTAAGTCTCCACTTTACACTTCCCGACATCCCGTAATATGAATACCAATGCCTGATATTATCACTAAAAACACTATTCAGTGATTTCCAAGTAGTTTGGAATCCATACTCCAAAAAAAACTGTGGAAGCACTGTAAAATACGAGTGCATACGAGCCTCCCACTCGTGCTAATTCGCCGCTCGTATTGTCATACTGTATACACATTCACACTATATTATTTCTAGTACTTTATTACACTTATATGTATCTACAGTCCTTTACTGCTTCCCACACGATGTTTAGTAGGAGTAGAGGTCACAGGGCCTTTTATAATGGGCGCAAAAGCAGCGGAAATGGAGGGGTGTGACTGCGACGTGATTTCACCTTGAAGGACGACAGTGAACTGAATTGATGTACATATCTCGGTAGCCAAGAGTTGAAAATGTCAGCTGCTAATGTATGTGCTAAGAAATAAGTCATAGGAAATCTAGACAATACGTAATAAATTAGGTAGTTCCAGGTGAATATATCACTCAGGCTTCTCCCTTCCTTTCTTATACTGTATACATTTATATTATGAGTATAGCTCATACGGCATATTTCACGGGGAAAAAAGCAGGGGAAATTAGCGAACGAGTGCAGGCTGGATGCTGCCAAGTGCTAATTAGCCAATTCCAGGTGTATGGCACTATCAGTTACCTTACTTTTTTTATATGTATATGTATATTATTTTGTATAAGGGCTCATTTCAATGGATGACATCAGTGGAAAAATCTGGGGAAGATTTGTGTAGCGCAGAACGGCTGAGCAGACGTCACGGGAGGGTAATGGAGGGGAGGTAGAGAGGGGAGTCTTGAATGGGGGAAAATGGCTAAATTGTCAACAGTGGATGTGAGTACTGATGACATTAGTAGCTCTGACTATTGTTGGACATTGGCAGTGCTGATAGATGATACAAGTCACAACCTGAAAGCCCGGGCAAATTCAAAACAACACAGAATCACAAAAGTGACGCCCCGCGGTATGATCCATAGTACCCGAGTGTCATGGAAGTGACGACCTGCGGTTAAGGGGCTAATTGCCTTTGTGAGCTTGAAAGGCAAGGATTAGTGATTTTGAGCTAGTGTGTGGCCATGTTTATAGAGTGTTATGCCCGCATTCGCTGTTGTTTTTGTCCACCATGGCGAAGATAAAAGAACAACCTATCAAGTGACCAAATATTATCAAAGATGGCCTTGCATAAGGTGAAGTAGAATGTAAAGGAAATTTTAAAAACTGTGGGTGTGAGTGAGTGTAATGAACAGCGGTGGCTGAAGAAGTATGGGGACAATGGCATGCACCAATGTGACGCCAACTCACATGTGGCCTCCAGGGTGGCCTTGTACTTTAACAGTGTTAAAGAAACAAACAGAATGTAATCCATGTCAGACATCCCGGAAGTTGGTAAAAAAAAAAAAAAAAAAACTATTTTGCTTGGTAATGTCTGTGAGAAGAGTTACACCAGGTATTCCATGATAAGCTAAAGTACGGCAACCATCGGCCTTACAGGAAGCTGCTGGTGACCCTTGCACAGAGGAAGCATAGAGTCGATTTTTGTAAGAGTTATGGGACGTGGGATGCGTCTTTCTGGCAGTGAGTCTTAAGGTATGATGAGGCCTCATTCTCGGTGATAGGAAATCGTGGGGTAAAAGTTTATCACCAGGCAGGCGGCAGCCCTCTCAACTCTAGATACACTTGTAATACAGTCAAGTTCCCTGACTTGATGTGTGGGTGTTTTTCCTACAATGGTGTTGGGGAGCTTGTATTCTTGGCCAGAAATGAAACTATGAACCAGGCTAAGTACTATGAGCTTTGTGAAAACAGTAAAACCTCGATATAATGGACTTCAATAGACTGGAATTTCCTTTTATCGGACTCGAGGAGCTACTGGACTAAACTCCTATATATCGGAAAAAGTCCGATAAAGCCAAAAAGCAGTCCGGACTGCCTGACCACTTCAGCTATATTCACCACAATAAGACAAGTAAAAGACATGTTTTTCAGTGCACAGTACAGTATTATTATACCATTTGATTAATGTAGTGAAGGTATAACACAGTACAATACTGCAATGGTGGTGAAAACCACTGATGCAATCCGGACTAATGTCTGATATATCGGAAAAAGTCCGGATTAGCAGGGGTAAGTCCGGATGTCGCTTTTTATCAGAATTTCGCATTTTTTGGACTGGCTTGGGCCCCAATTAGTCCGTTATAGTGAGGTCTTACTGTACCTCCCAGACTCTTTCAGCAAGTGTTGTGCTTGTGTTTTTATGCAGGACGGTGCACTGTGCCACACAGCCAGAAGTGTTGCCCAGTGGTTAAAGGACTGTGAGGTGAAGTGGACCATTATTAACTGACAGTTTCAGAGGCACGACACTTTGAGTACACCAAAGCTGGTGGCAGCGATTAGGGAATGCTGGGTAACATTCAGCTGCCAATCCTCAGACACCTTACAGATTCTCTTCCTACATGTCTCAAGTTGTATAGGAAGAGTACGGGGATGCCAATTGCTTACTAGTTTGCAGGAAAGTCTTAAAAACCTTTGTTTATGACTTTTATAACAGCAGTTTATGAGTCATTCATTGTATGAGGACTACAAGGTATGATAAAGAGTGACCAACTTGGGAATATGAATACCATAATTAATTTAAAATTGTAATATACATATCTGTGATAGTTAATATTGAATGGCTGGTCCTTTCGAAGTACCATGACACAGTAAGAGCCACCAGAAAGGCAAGAAATAATCATCACCACCACCTAATCCTGTGTTGCCCCATGAAGAGCGTATGAGCCCGGGGCTAAGCAAGTTGGTTCTGACATTTAAGATGAGAGTGACCAGCCTTACTCATACCTGAGTGGCATTATGTGAGCAATAAACACCAGCCACCCCTTGGATGTTTATATAAACCTGCACCAGCTCAATCCAACTGGAGCACCTTAATTACCCACTAAATCACCAGGTGCCATAATTTGGTTATATGGTTACCACCCAGCATAGTAAATGGTTTCCTGGTGTGCAGGAAACCATTTGGCTTGTCACTCATCGTAGGGTCACCCACAGGCCGAAAGAAGAGAAAAGAATGAAGGAAAGAAGGACAAGAGGAAGGAAGGAAAGAAGGACATGAGGAAGGAAGGAAAGAAGATAAGAAATAATGATTCTGATTAAGTAAAGTAACATTTTCCTACAGACAAAACTACTGTACCTACCAGAGTGGATGAAAATAGTAATGCATGTACCAGGTATTCATTTGATAAAAATTACTGTATTCTTATATTTGGAAAGGTAACACATGCAACATTTGGTCGTAATATTTTAAAAAGAAATAAGGCAAATATTTAATAAACAATAAGAGTACTGTACTGTACTGCACTATTATGAAGATGATGCAAATGATAAATTAACAAATGTACATTTGTGTATCATACTGGTTGCTATATATTCATTAATAAGTATTCGTTATAAAAACCTGCTGCCTCACACATACTAAAATGAAAATTTGTGAGAATATAAAATGAGAACAAAAGTTAAGTATGACAATATAAAAAAATAGAATACCAAATGCCTAAAGGTTACTTAAATCTGATAGAGACTATGTCATAGGTGCAGTATTTACAGTGCACTCACTGCCTCATCCAGGGAGCAATGAGTGACTTGAGCACTTGTAGTTCATCCAGTGCGTCAGGAGAGAGAGAGAAAAAAAAATGGAGTAAAAATAATAATAATAATAATATAAATGTAGGTCTAATAAAAATTCGCAAAACTGCTTGGCATTTGCAGAATTCTGGCTGGCAGTGAGTACTATATACAGAAATTTGATTAAAAAAAAAAAAAAGCACATAGGACGACGCACTAATAAAGATCTGAGGTAGTGGTATTGTACAACAGTGGGAGTCGGGAGACACGGGGTACTCTAAATATGTACTGTAAGTGAAATGCATTGGTAAAAAATTCAGGACATACATAAAATGAAATGAACATACCATAGGCATGCACTTTCAAGTTCTTACAACTTAGAGTATTCTTACCATAAAATCTGGTTCTTAAATGGATTTATCATGGCCTATGATGGGTAGGATGAATGCTTTGTGAGGTATTAGGAATTGGTAAATATACACTATATATACAGTATACATGAAGGCTGGGATATGGTGGTGTTTCCCTTTTATGAAGGCTAGGATATGGTGGTGTTTCACTCTTATTATGAAAAGTCTTTGCATATGCCAGTGTATTCATCATTTTGAATAATCTGCAATTCTTAATGATAAAATTTAACACAAAATATCTACTGTATGTAACAATATCAAAAGATTCACACTGACTCCAGAAAAATGGAAAGTTCAGTGATGTGCAGACATACAGTACTGTACAATGGTTTTCATGATCCAGAATTATTTCTATATTAATGAAACTTGGAATGTAGGTGTACAAAATGTTTTCCTTACAAAATACAGTACAGAGCTATTTCAAGGATGAGTCAAGTTCATTAATTATCCAAGTTTAACAATTTGCATATTATCACATACATATGTTAAAAAAATATTCCTGTCAAATTTATAATAATTTCTTTGTTAACACTTAAGAGGAACACAAATATCACTCACACACATTATAAAATAACACTTAAATAAACTATCACACACCAATAACATTTACACAGACATTATTCCTGCAGGCTTTGGGTACACACATTACTTTTACTCATCACTAGGAATGCACATAATGTGACAGAAATGCTTCACATACTCTCCAGAGTACAATACACATGTTACAAAGAAAGAAAATTTGAGTATTACTGAGATAAATATGCAATCACTGTACTGTACTAACTCTGTGAGCACCAGTTTCACATACAATACTTTGGACTATATTACAGAGGAAGTAATCTGCACTGCTGAGGCTCTTCGGTATATTCTAACTATAAAACTGGACTTGATTGAGCATTACATCTTCACATTTAGAAACAAAATTACATTAAAAGTCTGAACTGCACTACTGAATTCCATAAAAGAAATCTTAATATTTCTAGAAATCTTAACATTGTCACTGTCACATAGTGTTTCTATGTGTTGGCACAATTTTTGGCACGAGTCACAATCACTGGACTTGTTTTATTCACTACCAAGTATCTTATCAGGTGCAACCACTGGGCCACTCCTTACACTCACTAATGTTTCCAAGTATGAGTGTTGGTATTAATTATATTTATATATATATATACTGTATAAACACACACTCTCCTGAGTTTGAGTTTTGGACGCATTTTAACACCAAAAATTTCTTGCGAGTGAGAAAACTATTCTGGATACACACTCCTCCAGAACTAAGATTAAATAAAACCCGCAACCATTCTTCATACATTTAAGATATTTGTCCTTTCAGAGCTTAAAGCAGTCCATATGCACTAATATCTTGGTATGACAATATTTTCTTTCTTAATTCTAGTATATACAAATTCTACAACTTTGTAATAACTCAAAATATGAGTGGCTCATAATTATCTGTGTTAGACCGGGATATTTTAGCTCAAAAACTGACTATCTGGATGACAGTTATCAATACTCTCCACCAGACATTCGAGAAATCTCTCACCTCAGTATAATATCATTTACAGATACAA
This sequence comes from Birgus latro, assembly GCA_018397915.1. Taxonomy (NCBI): domain Eukaryota; kingdom Metazoa; phylum Arthropoda; class Malacostraca; order Decapoda; family Coenobitidae; genus Birgus; species Birgus latro. The sequence goes on from JAGKTI010000077.1 coordinate 7,626, forward strand.
TATTATAGTATAGATAAACAGTTAAAACTTTGGATATTGATGACTTTGCCAAATGGCAACAATCTGTTTCATAACCAAATATTCACCAATTGACAACAGGTAAAGATATAATATACTACATTATGTACAGTGATTTACTTTATATTATCAGAGCACCAAAACTAGTCCTTTAAGCCAGACTGAGAAACTGGGTGAGTGGTGAGGCTGAGCTTAAGTCTGACCAGCAGACTAAGCCTGATCAGGCAAATACACTCACTTTATTTTTATATGTATGCTTTGACAATGACATCAATAGAATATCAAAGCTAAACTTATCTGAAGCAATATCACCAGAAACTGAGATAACTATTCCACTGTTCAGGGGAATCATTCAGTACTGTAATGTACTTCTGTCGTTCAGCTTTACAGTGCCTTATCCAGAACTCGAGAACATTTAATGCTTTAGGAGCCAATCCAACAATTCAAAATGAGAATGTGACTATATACAAAATTACCACAATGAAATGTTTTTTTGATAGCTGTTTTTGTATTGCTATTCAACATAAAATATATTAACCAAGTTCAGCTCAAGTTACCTGAACACCAAAACCAACATTATCATATGGTTATTTGATTCTTCCACAGTAGTGAAGCAAATGTCTCACATGACTTCTGAAATAATGTTTTATCCTAATATTCAATTGTTTCTCTTACTTTCACATCATCAGGCATTTTCAAATGTCTTCAGATCTGTCTTAGGCTTCACATACACCTAATTTTTTCTCATTTTGTAATCTGTACAGTGTATATTTAAAAATCTTTTTATTCATCCACAACAATCTCTCTCTCTCTCTCTTTTCTGCTCTCTTTAAGATGTGCCTCACTTCTTGCCAGCACGAGGTGATGAGCGTGCCTTTATGCGAGCCTGGAGTGTCAGAAGGAGACCAGCTAGTACGTCATGGTTGTGGAGCCGCTTACCAAAGATAAGGCGGCGCACAGAATCATCATATGTCAGCAGTGCTACCATGTTTTGAAGCAGGAAGCCTTGGCAGTATTCTAGCAGTTGTACTGCATTATACACCTGTGGAAGTTGAGCAGGCCATGGCAGGCCATAAAGTAAGGTAAATAACATCTATATCATAAGAAAAAAGGTTAAGCATACCGTAATTATTCCACATACATGAACACTATCAGGCTATTATACCTTATTCTCAGCTGAATAAAAGCATCTAGTGTTTGTTGAAAAAGAATGCTAAAGCTGTCCCAGCCATGAGAGTGTGAAAACTCATGCTTCTATGACCCAGTGTTCAACAGAATACAGTATTGTAATACCTGAACACTAGAGATGCCCCTTCCATAGGAGAGTTACTCATCAATACTGTTTTCATTATTCTGAAATGTACATCACCAATCATGTATAATTCCAGGATGATAATTAGCCTGTAAGCTACAACATACCTCATAACAGGTTGGTCTGACTGCCTGGAATAATAATATACCTCATATGAGGTAGATTTTCAATTTCATTCCACAAAAATTCTGGAAGACGCAGCATCATAAATTTAAATGCATATTAGATTCACTGTCATCTCTAATCCCCACCCCATACTCAAACCCTGAAGCAAAGGAGCAACAACTACCTTGAACAAATTTTTATGCACTTGGTAACATATATACTGCTAAATCAGCACCCAAGGAAGGTTCACACCTGTTCAGAAAATCCTGTTCTTGATGATGAAATTGAGTGCAAAGGTGATAGGGGATATGGGGGGAGAAGAAAAGGTAGAAAAAGTACCTGAAAGTAGTACAACATGCAAATTTGATGGCATATTTATGCCAACTGGTACCTCACTCAGCCTCAGACCCCATTGAGCTCAAGGAGTTGCCAGTTTCCTGCCAACTGGGAAACTTGTAACCACAAAAACTCCATTATGGGAAGTTCAGCAAAAACATTTCATGGATAGGTGTGTTGTACCATTTTCACTGAAGGCATTTTGCAAGAATCACTAAATCTACTATACTGCCACATGAGCAAAGGTTGGGGGACCAATGTTTCCTGCAGCCCATGAGTTAAAGTACAGTATATTCAGAGAATATAATGTCCCCCAAACTTAAGAAAGTGACAAGCTTTACCACTGCACAATCCCATCACTGACCTTTGCATGAATGTACATGGAGACAACATTGTCGAGGTGGACAAGGCGAGAACAACGGGATTCACAATACCGCAGCAGAGAGTCCAGCTGGAAGAAATTAGCTGCTGCCATCAGCTCCAGTACATCCCCAGCCTCAACTTCTAGGTTTTCACATCCACCTTTATACAGGCTCTGCATCACCAACTAAAGGGTTTGGAATGGAATGGAGCAATGAGGAGTGGCAACAACTAAGGAAGATTTTTGTATATGGGAGGGCTTCACTTACATGAGACAAGGATGACCTAAAATTAAGAAGACAAGGATTAAAAATAAGATATGAGAGAAGTGCAGTGTACAAGATTCTGATACTGCAGGAATAAGGAATGACAGTCAGATACATCATCTACTCTGGTACAGCTCTCCACTACAAGTTATGGGTAAATAATCTGATGGATGGCAGAAGAGTATATGGATACTTCAAAGTTTACTTCGTATGAGAGTTTAAAGACAATATGCATAAGGGAGGAAAGTAAAAGACTACGCCGATCAAAATACTAAACACTGAATACAAAATTGAATCTAGTTAATCTGCAAACACATTTTTTGGGCGTGCATAAAATATCATTCTCTCCCACCAAACAATACCATGTGAGAAGGCTGCTCTCATGTTGCTCCCTTACACTCACCTCAAATATGTCATATCTAATATCATGAATCTGCACAATGGGTGGATTGCCCTCGCAGAACTTGGAGCTGAGCATCTGCTTGAAACGAGCAGAAGCATTTACCAAAATGATCTTGTGAGCATAGAAAACTCGCCCTTCAACTCTGAACTGCACATCAGAGAGCTCTGGGTTGTTGACAAACTTTGGGTCTATACGAGCTCCTCCAGAGATGCTGGTGTCTCGGATTTCTTTGATGGCTTCCTTACCATAGCAGGATGAGAAGATGTCTGCCAGCAAGAGGGATGTGCCCTCATTCTGAAGGAAAGGGGCATTAGACTTAGTATACATATACTATTTATATACAGTAGGCACGGAAAGTGTTGACGCCATCTTAAAAAAGGAAAACATTCTTGTGGTTAGCAAGGAGAAACAAATAAATTAACACTCACCATTGAATTTAGTATTTACTGGCATTCCCCTTCACCTTTATTATCTTCTTAAGGCGTCTGGGGAGACTGATGGTGTAGTTTTGCAGAACAGACGGACTAAAACTGCTCCATAGCTGCAGCCTCAAGTTTAGGCAAAGATGATGTGTCCATACTACGCAGCTGCCGCTTCATGTGCGCCCATAAATTCTCAATGGGATTGATATCTGGGCTGTTTCCGGGCCAATCTCGAATAAAGGGAACCTCACAGTCTGTTAGCCACTGTTTCACTGACTTTGCAACATGTGCAGGGGCAGAATCTTGCATAAATACTCTTGCCTTGGTTTTATCAAAAGAGTCACTTAAAACATCACATAAGAGCTCCAAATAATTGTTCTGGTTCACTTTTTCATTTGCAGGTAGAATTACCAACTCACCAACACCATAATATGTAAAGCAATGAGTGAGGTTGGGTATTTAACAAACTTGGAAGTGTACTTAGGATCCAGGGGGTCACTGCCTGGTTTGCGGTACACTCGTGATGAAGGGGTACCAGTGACAGTAAATGTTGACTCATCACTCCAAAGCACAGTTTTCCATTGCTCCTCACTCCAGGCAAGATATTTCTTACAAAAATTTACTCTCTTTTTCTTCTGAAGTGCAGTTAGCAGTGGTTTTTTATGAGCACAAAAACTCCTGTAGCCCAGATCGTCATGCAACAGCTGCTGCACACTTCTGACAGACACATCTGCCAGCAACTGTGGGTTCTTTTCTTTTAAATCCCGTGCTGTTAGCCTTGGATCCTTGCTAACTTGCCTTGAGATAAGCTGACGGGTGCTGAAGGTTGTCTTACGAGGTCTCCCAGGCTTGGGAAGTGGAGTGGGAGGAATGGCCTCCCCACTGTCCTTGAACCGCTTCACCAGTCTCTGCACTGTCCTTAGTCTAACACCATCTGATTTGCAATAAATGGGAGTTTGTGGCCATCTTTGTATAAAGTAATCACTTCCACACGTTTGTCCTTGCTTGTGGTTACTTTAGGCATGATGAGAATGTGGTAGGTAACCAAATAACTGTTATTTGAGTCAAAATATGCCCTCGTGGTGCATCACCCACAGAGACAATCCTCCTCCTGTGGCTGCCCAAACATTACTGAGCCTGCTTCTGTGGTGCCAAACCTATCAAGCAGGTTTGCCAGCTCCCGTTGAAAAAGCGTCAGCTCATTTCGCATCACAGGGGAGGGTAGTATTGACCCTACTTCACTTAACGCGAAGAAGAATGATGTTGGCAAAAAAACGTCAATACTTTCCGCGCCTACTGTATATACACAGTACGCTCACTAATTTTGCGATATATACTCTCGTGAAATTTCGTTTCGCGATGGCAAGGGAATGTTTTTTTCC
>JAGKTI010000077.1:22181-36451 GCA_018397915.1 Birgus latro
ACACAATCACACGCTGCCATCACAACAACAGACACCATTCCTTCAAACAAACAACAAGCAAACACTCTCATCAATCACTTTTCACATGTCAGCCATCTAAACCCTCATCGTGACGACCGACGTATCATCCGACGTAAAAGAGTTCCCCACAGACCCAGACTTTGCACCTTTCACTTACAACCAGACGAAGCACATCATCAGTAACCTCAAGCACTCATCTGCCTGTGGACCAGACAACATAAGCAACATACGCCTTAAACACATTGGACCACAAAGCATACAAGCACTCACCAACATATCAAACTACAGCTACTCACACAACATAATACCCAACATCTGGAAGCATGGCCTTATCATCACTATCCCGAAACCCAACAAAGACCCCACATTACCTTCCTCACACCGCCCCATCACACTTCTCTGCACCCCTTCCAAAGTCACTGAACGACTGGTACTACAACTAGTTACACCTCACACCCCCCTAGCCCCATCACAACATGGTTTTAGGCCACTACACTCCACAAACACTCTTCTTACAGACCTCACACAGAGAGTTTTTGATGGCATGAATTCAGCTAGGCCACCACACAGAACACTCCTAGTCACACTAGACATTAGCAAAGCTTTTGATTCCATCCCCCGCCACAACCTCACAAACAAATATTCAACACAAACATGCAAAATAACACAAAAAGATGGCTAGCAAACTACTTAGCAGGGAGATATGCACATGTAACTTTTGCTGGTCAGTCCTCGAACATTAGAAACTTCACAAATGGTGTCCCCCAAGGATCTGTCTTGTCTCCTACACTATTCAACCTATACATGCATGACATACCCACACCCCACACACAACAAATACACATAGCTTCCTATGCAGACGACATAACACCTACATGCACACACCAAAATGCAAACACAGCCACACAAATCTTCCAACCTTACCTCAACACACTACATGAATGGTTCACCACAAATAGACTCAAAATAGCCCCAGCCAAATCTACAGTGACCCTTCTCACAAACTGGACAGCAGAACACAGTCACATCCCACACCTCACCATAAACAACACTCCCCTACCACACACACACACACACACACACAAAATCCTTGGTGTAATATACTAATACATCAATGTCATTTAAACAACACATCACAAACATCAAAAATAAATTAACACCTAGACTCAATGCCTTGAAGTCACTTGCCCATACAACATTTGAACACAACAAAGGAACCACCACCACAGTATACAAACAATATATACATTCAGTGATGAATTATGCAAGCCCTGCTTGGGTTCCTAACCTCACTAAAACACACTACAACACTCTTCAGACCATACAAAACAAGGCCTTAAAAATAATCACAGGCTGCACAGCTACTACACCTACAGACCACCTACACCAAGAAACCAAAGTCCTCAAAGTCAAGGATTATCTAGACATGAGAGGCACCCAAACTCTCGCTGCAGCCTCCACAACATCCACTACACTACATGGCAGCACATCCACACACACCAAGGAACATCAAAACAACACCCAGCACACAATATCATACACAAATACTATCAGCTCTTCCCCCCTGCCCACCTCACACCAGCTTCCAGAAACATATTCATACTCAAATCACTCGCCGTTCCATTCAGTCACTCAATGACAACACACAGCTGCATGCACGGCCTCCTGATATCCATCCTTCTGAATCCTATCTCCCCCGTGAGGACAGGGTCCACCTGGGCAGGCTGAGATGTGGGCATCATCCAGCCCTCTTGAGTTATTAGAAGAGGCTGGATGACTCCGTCGCTGACGCCTGTCCAGGATGTAACACAGCACCCCATACTATTAGGCACATCATGGAAGACTGCATTGCACACAATCACCTATGCCAACAACACAACATACACTCCTTGAGAGCTCTGTGGAAAAGCCCGGTCTCTGCCACGGCCTGCCTTAGGGACTCGGGGCTGTTCGGCCAGACTGCCTAGGGAACAACTACTACTACTATAGCTTGGTATGGTTTTCATTCTCACTGTTTTACATGAGGAAGCTAGCCTGAGCAGAGTTGGTACAGTTATGCTTGAACTTAGCCCAACAGTGCTGATTGTGCTATCCTTCCTCAGTTTCTATATTCTGCTGATGAGGATTCACTGATGAGCTTTCCTTGCCTGCTGTTAACCAGGGCTGCCCAGTCAATGAGTCTGATCCCACCTTTGATGGGATGATTGGCTCTACTGGTGCCACCACTTTGAAACTACAAGCTGTTGTCAAACAGAGTAAAGTGGTGTGCAGAGTTAGTATTAAATGATGATGCACCCCTAGATGGTCCTTCTCTAGCCACATTGCTCTTGTAGCACGAGGGAGCCCATTATGGGGAATCCATCATGACCATTTATTTTTCTCAGTCCGTGACACCAGTTTGTAACAAGTTACGCTGTAAGTTGTTGGCTAAACAAATTTAACATGTTCTTGCAGCTCTTTCTTCTTGTCCCTCCAAATGGAAGGCAAAGACCTATCATTAGAGGACATTAGAGGAGCTGGTTTGAAGGCAAAGACCTATCATTTGAGGAGCTGGTTTGAAGGCAAAGACCTATCATTAGAGGAGCTGGTTTGAAGGCAAAGACCTATCATTAGAGGAGCTGGTTTCAGAGTTCATCAGTGAAGATTCCACTCAAAAGGCCCAGGGAACCTTGGGGACCTGGAAATTGCAGTTTTCTTAAGCATGTTCAGACATATTAGGGCACCTCTGGAAAGATCAGCATCAGATACATTAATGTCAATAGATGAGGGTAGAGGCAGTAAAGGATGTCCCCATAAATCACCTGCCAATGGCTATGTAGAGGAAAATCCTCAGCCCATTTGTAATACAATAGTATAAACACCGCCACCAGGTAATGGGTCAATTATCCAAACTGGGACTACACTTCGAGATAGCTGATGAGGCACTTCTGTCCATCCAGGACAGCCTTTGGTATTCGTCCCATTGGTAAGTCTGAAGACAGGAAATGGCCAGGGGCCAGGTTCTCCTAATAGACAAATCTGCCTCTTCCAAAGTCTTTGAATGAGGGAAAGGCTTTCCTTGGCACTTCCTCAACCACAGCACTGGATAAATACGATACAAATGGCTGAACATAGAGGACCTCGCCACCTATATGGGAAAGAACTATGAAGACTAAGCTTCCCATCTAACAAAACTTGCAGACAAGACAGCACAGCCCTCTGAATCCTTTCAGGAAGGGAGGAATATAATTTGAGTCCTGACCAGTGTTGTATATATTGCACTTCATTAAGGGTCTAGAAACTTCAATGTCTGTAACAGAGTGGGTTTATCAAAAGGAATATTGTGTAAATGTGAACTTTTAAATTACTGAGATATTGCTTCAGCAGATGATGAGCATGAGTGGAACTGTTTGACCTTCTTTCTGATTGCTACTGGACAGAAATCAAGATGCTTCCCATATTCTCTTTGCTTGAGGAGAAAGCGTTTTTGTGCTTATATATCCATGATTTCCATAAGTTCTGAAAATGCATTCTAAGAGTGGAAAACTTAAAAAATGTTGTCCATCCACTATTCTTTCTCCTTTGTGATCATCACCATCTGGACCTCCTTTCTCACCCTCCTTTTATTTTATTGACTTACTTACTGTATTTATTTTTTATTTTTGCTCCAGCAGGAGCCTGGAGCTAGGTTTCTCAGTTGTGACATTTAAGGAATGGGTGACCAGTCTCACTCAACCTTGAATGGCATAATGTGAGCAATAAACTTCAACCATCCCTTGAAAAAAAATCCATACAGGCTGAATATGGCTGAAACACTTTTAACCACTAAAACACCAAGCTTCAGCTGATTATATGATTACCACCTAAAATAGTAAATTGTCTCCTGGTTTACTGGAAACAATTTGGCTTGTCACTCAGTGCAGAGTCACCCAAAGACAGCACTACAATGAATGTGTGGATGATGGGCACCCCCTACCTAGCACAATAAGAAATGTAGAATACAATATTTATAACAGAAATTTACCAATTCCACCAGTTCAGTTCCAAAAGGGTATCATATCTACATTTTTGAGAGTGTCTGTCTGCCTGTCTGTACATGCTGATTATGGAATTAATATGGAACTATCTGCAGGACTCCAAAGAAGTCTAAAAGAGGTAACTTTTTACTAAGAATTTACAGTATTAGTGTGGTTTAAAGCTGCAACAGTGGTGCTGCTGCTGGTCAAAATTAAAACAAATCAAATCACTAATGAAATTAACATACTGGAGCTTGGGAGCCAATTAACGCTGAGTTTCTAACTTTCTCCTAGCACCATATCAAAATTGCAGTGGGTCACGTGGCTGGGTGGGTGTGATGGAGCAGGTGGAGTGGGTGGGAGGGTGCAGTGGGGTAGGTTGGAGCAGCATGGATGGGTGTGTGGCCAGGCAGGAAGGGTGGGTGGGTAGATAGTGGGAAAACAGATCCAAGGAGAATAAGTGGGTGGACAGAGAGGGTTGGGTGGGTAGGCATGGTGGATGGGAAGGTGGGTGGGTAGTGGGAAAATAGGTCCATGGGGAATAAGTGAGTGGGTAGGCAGGCAGGCACTGTGGGTGGGTGAATGAGTAGTGGGAAATAGCTTCGTGGAAGGAATAGGTCCATGGGTGAATATAGCCATGCTAAAATCAGCCTATGGAGGAACGTAGGTACAGTGAGTTAAATGGGACCCTGAGGGTTGTCTCCCACAGAGGGGTGGCCCTTAAGGGTCCCAGGTATTGCTGGTATGCATGTTTTTTTTTTTTTAACCTAGGCAATGCTAGGTTCCCTACTAGTGATACAGATTTTAAAAACTGTATCATTAAGTTTTTTTTTTTTTTTAATGTGTCCGACTCTAGGCATAGGCTTCACAGCCTGCTATCAAGGCCCAGCAGTCCTCCTACATACATACCAACACCTTTACATGTCACCACTTCGGCGCCAACACCCACCGTCCATATTGAATACATGCTAGGGCTGTCTCATACAGGACTGGTGTATTGGTATTAGCGGGGGTATTTTTACGACATGTCGGCGGGTCTTCTGGTAGATCAGTAAAGCCTGATTTAATGAGATTCGAATCCTTAAACTGTTCCCTGCCCCAGTGAGGATTCGAACCTGGGTCCGTTGGGACTGCAAGCCACCTCTCTACCGATCGAGCCACCGCCTCCCCTACTGTACTGTATGAATTACATTCATTCATTCATCATCCAATCCTACATTGCCCCATGAGGAGTGTAGGAGCCCAGGGCTAGGCAAGTTGGTCTTGACATTTAAGATAAGAATGACCAGCTGCACTCATCCCTGAGTGGCACTATGTGAGCAATAAACCCCAATCATCCCTTGCATATAAACCTTCACCGGCTCAATCTGACTGGAATGCCTTAATTACCCACTAAACCAGCAGGTGCCAAAATTTGGTTATATGGTTACCACCCAGTGTAGTATATGGTTTCCTGGTGTACAGGAAACCATTTGGCTTGTCACTCAGTGCAGAGTCACCCACAGGCAGAAGGAAGAGGAAAGAATGAAGGAAAGAAAGACAGAAGAGGGAGTGTAAAGTCACTCGTAGGCAGAGGGACAAGGAAAGAATGAAGGAAAGAAAGACAGCAGAGGATGGAAAGAAAGAAGGATGGAAAAGAGGAAAGGGCAGACACCCGAGAGCAGCACTACATCAAGTGAGTGGATGGTCAGCGCCCCCACAGAAAATGTAAATTTTCTTTATAACAATGCTACATTTACCAAATTTTTGGCTTTAATGAACTCTGAGCCTTCTGAACAATCTTCTCATGTACCAAATAATGCTTGGCATATAGTATACTGCAGATGCAGCTGACCTCCCATGCAATGGCATCAGTCCACCTCTTCTGACACTGTGTAAGCACTTCCATCATGCTTCTGCGACATACTGTACTTGCTTTTATTGTCATACTGTACAGCTACCCCTCTATATGCTCAGGCTCCATGTGCATGGATTTCAAACACATTGTGACCATAAACAGTACCATGTATTTCATATATGCAGAAAAGGCATTCTAAGTGCACAAACTCATTATAGGTTGGTTTAAAATGTTCCTTAGCCAAGTTTGGCCTAGACTACAGGACATTTCAAACTATGTGCCTAGAAAGATGATGGCCATCATATTACTCCCACACAGTGGCATAACCAAAGGGTGGCACTGGCCACCACACTCGCCACCCAAATTTTAGGGGAATACCCCACGGCTCTCTCTAAAGAGGTTTGCTTGAGCCACCCCATACACAGGCATGGCCACCCCTTGGCCACCCCCTTTTTAAAATCCTAGTTACACCTCTGCCCCCACAATCCTGTATGTCAGCCTCCTTGGTCACAGACTTACCATGATTTGACAGAGAAAGAATGACCTACTGCATTGGGCTGCTTTATTTTTGGGCTGTGTGACTTTTTGCTGTGCTGTAAGGTACTGTGGCTCCATGATGGCTTCTCCAGTTGCTGGGGGTTATTCCTAAGCATATTTGTAAAGACCAGTCTTCAGTAATTAAGAAGGAAATGTTGCAGCCTGGACAGGCATGTAGGAGTCTGTGATGTCACCAGAGCATTCAATGCTGATGAGTCAACTGTGTGAATGGTGTAAAAAAAAACAAAACTGTGAAAGCACTGAGTGTGCCTTGCATTTAGCAACAGAGGATGTCAGGAAGATGAGGAAAGTGGTGATTCAGTGTTAATTAATATTCAAAAGATTCTGGTGTGGTTTGTGCATGAACAGCATGAATTAAATCTGCCAGTGGATGCCAGCCTCTTAAATTGTAAAACAATGGAAATCTGTTCAATGTAGCTCATGTTGTACAACATGAAAATCTTTATCCATTTAGAGCATTGAATGGGTTTTCCAAAAGTCTGTGTGCAGAAATAAGATGCACCATGCAAAGGTCATTGGCAAGGTTGGTAGGGCAGATGTGGCAGAGGCAGATTCCTTTCAAGTTGCATTCGGTTGTAAGGGAGGGGGCCACAAGGTGTGCCAAATATTTAATATGGATGAAACTGGTGTCTTTTTCTACATTCCTAACTCAGGAGGAATGGAGTGCTCCAGTGTTTATGGTAAGTAAAAGAATGCCTTACCATCTCTTGGCTATGAATGCTATGGGTGACTGCAAAGCCTGTGACTATTCAGCATTTTAACCCATCACAGAGCTATCATGGAAGCTTACATTCAATGGAAAAATAATGCTAGGAGCAACACCACAACAGTGAAGGACTGGTTTGACAAAATCCACATGCCAGCAACCAAGCAATACCACATAAAATAATATCCAATATATACTGCTGACCAGCACCCAGCAGAGGAGGTATTGTTCTTCCTGCCGAACATGATGTCCAAGATTCATCAGCCTTTGGATCAAGAGGTAACTGTTTCAAGGGCTGGTAACTGAGGCTCGCAAGCATATACAGAAGGTAACAGCAAAGGGGAAGGAGCTGGAAGGCTTAGAGGAGGAAGACTGAGGAGGCACAGAGGTGAACTTTTCAGCTGTGGAGGTAGAGTGGCAACAGAACCATCTTCCCAAACAATTAGTAAAATCTGGAAGAAATTTAACTCAAGGAATGGACTCCACAACATTGCAAAATGCCTGGGAAAATGTAACTGTTAGTTATCAATCATGGATGGAGGAAGATTCTCCCTCACAATTACCACCCAGTGTTCCTACATCCCATCATGGATGCATTGTTTGCTGCAGCTGAAGTTGTCTGTCACATTCCAGGCAAAGAGTTTTCAGAGATAACCAAGGAAAGGATGATAGATCTGCTTCAGGACACAGATGAGACAATGACAGGACCTCAATGCCAATAGGGAAGAGAAGGCATCAGTACAGGAGACTCAAGAAGCTTAGCAACAGGCACAGTCACAGCCACAGCCTACCTTCCAACTACAGCAGGTGTCATACCAGTCGCTATGCAAAATTCTTCACTTTGCTGACAAAATTAAGAGTGAATTACTTAACATATACGAACTGCCTTGGTGTTAAGACCTATGTGTGCAGCTGAACCAGACTGTAAATCCAGTCTGCAGTGTTGTTTTGCCTAAAATCAACAAATGCTCTCAGCACCTCTAAATCAGTCAGCTCCCCTGACCTACCTCAACACCTGCCCTGTGAGCCTTGACAGTCATCACCACATCAGCTGCAGACCCCTCAGATTTTGAGGGGTCTGACACTACACTTTACCATTAACTGAAAGAATTGGTCCTCAGATCCCATGCCTCTTACTCACCAAGTTATTTACTGTTGCCTATCATGGTGAATTTTCCCCATTCTTTTTATTTGCATAATCCTCTTTAACCCCTCTCTTACTGAACTTGTGGAAATCTTTGTACCCCTCCAGGGCAGTCCAGGGACCTTTTTTTTTTTTTTTCATTTTTTTTCTAAAAGATTTTAAGATAAGTGTCTTGTGCACCTGCCTATGTGTTTTATAACTCTCCCCACCCATGGGGAAGAGTTCTGCCCTTTTCTCTGGGGTAGTAAGCCCGTAGCAGGAGTGTACACTGTAGGTCAGCAGTGGGATGGGATAGTGGGCTGGGAGTATGTGCAGGGGATAGTGGGCTGGGAGTATGTGCAGGGGATAGTGGGCTGGGAGTATGTGCAGGGGATAGTGGGCTGGGAGTAAGTGCAGGGAAGACATCCTGCCATAGTGACATCTCATACAGTACTGACAGTCTGAGTGCTTGGGATGGTTAAAAAAAAGGGTCGTATAAATATGTCACTGACCATCTTTTCCATCCAAATTGTTACATTATTTTTTGCATGGTGCGCTACATTCATCCCACTGGCACGTGTTGTGTCACGCATCTACTGATGCCTGTGGCAAGACAGGGGGTAATGTTACAGTCTTATGTCTGTTTTACCTCAACGCAGTAAGTTATGCTTTTATGAAGCATATCTGAAGTCTACCTGGGGTCACAGGGTTGTTAGTAAGCAAATTAGAGTCAGGTCAGAAGGCTGGTTATTTATTTATTTTTTATGAATTAAAGGAATCTACAGTACATGTGTGGGCTGTGAGTGAATGAAGCCCTAGGTTAACACTTTACCTGTGCATAAGGATAGGTTATTGTACTGTAATTTATTACTGATTTCAAAAATTTGCTCATGTACAGGTACATAAGGCAAACCCCAGTTTAACAATGCAATTGATTAAGTAAAAACCCATTGCTAAGCGGGGTATTGTATCTCAGGGAAGATTTAACATGTAAAGTATAGGGATGTGTTTTTGAGCCTTGGGTTTTCCCCCAACCAAGTCCCAAACCCACCCAGATGAGTCCAATAAACAGTTTAAAGCCAATCTAAATGGCCTAACAGCTGTAAAAGAAGCTAACCTAAGCCTAAAACCGGTGCATGTCTCACTTGTACCCAGTCAAGTTCACTGGAGAATGCGATCTCCTACTCATATTCAAACTCAGCAGAGAAGAAGCAGCAGCATTGTGCATTGTATACAATCCCAGCAACAGACAGTCCCGGGACAATTAAATAAACATCTGTTATGCATAATAATAATGTATGAATGACAAAGAATGGTCCCAGGTGCAAATTGTTGTGACAAAATCGTAGATGTTTTGAGAGAGAATTCTCTTGACGGGGAATGCGAGTAATGATATGATTGGGATAGCCTTTTCACCGGCCCCTCTGTATGTCATTTTAGTTACTGTTCTGGTTACTGAGCTCCTTTATTTTCTTCTCTCTTATTTTCCAACATTTATTTAGAATTTCCTTTGTATTTTCAAAGCATTTTGCCTTGAAAAACCAGAATGTAAACACATGATTTATCGATGTCATAGTTTTCATCAATGCATGAAATATTTACTCTTTTAAGGCTTTCATAATTATTATTTATTTAAAATTATTATTATTTATTCCATGGTAGGTTAGATGTTCAATGGTCAAATGCGAAATATTCTTTGTTGAGTTGTCTAGTTGTCCACACTCTTTTGTACCGCATCTGATGGGCGAGAATCTGTACCCCAAATGTCAGTGTTCACTCCACTTATGACTAAAACATATTAATCTAAGTCTAAAAGTTTATAAATCAACCTAAACACAAAATTTACATCTAAAATATCACCAAAATTAGTTTAAAAAAAATAAAAACCCATTGCAAAATTGGAGGTAGGCCTATAATAGGCAGGGTAGAGTGGTATTTCTACCCCTATCACTATTCTGAGGTACCGCATCTAAGGGTTTCGTGAATTGGGGTTTGCCTGTATATATAAGGTCTCTTCATAAAGTATATGACATTAGGCTGTAAAAAAATAAATGGCTAATTTGCTGAGCTAGGACACTAATCCCCCTCAATGTAGACCCCTTCTGACTTGATGTACATGGCTGGCTCAGTGTTCTTTCCACTGCCTGGAACATTTTCAAAGTCGATTTTCGGCATCTCCTGCAGGTGCTGTGTCGCATTTGTCATGATCTCTTCTCTTGGATGAATGTTGCTCAAGACGTGTTGGAGCGTGCAAATTGTCATTCAGACTTTCTGACGACTGCTATAACTGGAGATGAGACTTGAGTGTATGGGTACGACCCAGAAATCAAAACACAGTCGTCCGAGCAAAAGCGTCCAGAGTCAACATGACCAAAAGCAGCATGATGGGTGTGCAGCAAGGTGAAATGCACTTGCATGTTGAGTTTTTTTTTACCACTGTGGTGCTGTACATCATAAATGTACACCAGAGGGTCAAACTATCAACAAACATTACTACCTCGACATTATCCATTGTTTTCATGATGCAGTTCAGTGGAAGAGACGGTGGCGCAATTGGTAGAGAGGTGGCCTGCAGTCCTACCGGACCCAGGTTCAAATCCTCGCTGGGCCAGGGAACAGTTTAGGATTTGAATTTCATACAATCAGACTTTATTAAACTACCAAAAGTCCCACCGACATGTCATAAAAATATCCCCTCTAATACCAATACACCAGTCCTGTATGAGACAGCCCTAGCATGTATTCAATACGGACAGTGGGTGTTAGCGATGAAGTAGTGACATGTGGAGGTGTATGGTATGTAGGAGGACTACTAGGTCTTGGGAGCAGGCTGTGAAACCTATGCCCAGAGTCAGGGGTGGGGGGGGGGGAACTTGGAAAGCGGCAAGTTGGAAGCTGCACCATGACAATGTCCCCGCCCATTTTTCTCGACTGATTCAAGAATTTTTGGTAAAGCACAACATCTTGCAGGGCCAGCAGGCTCCCTACTCACCAGACATGGTTCCGTGTGACTTTTGGTTATTCCCCAAGCTCAAAACTCCGCTGAGGGGTTCCCAATTTGAGATGTGAGAAATCAAGACGAATGTGACAATGCACTTGCAGGAGACTCCGAAAACAGACTTTGAAAAATGTTTCACACAATGGAATGAATGCTGGACTATGTGTGTCCAGTCAAAAGGGGCCTACTTTGAGGGGTATTAGTATCCTAGCTCAACAGGTTAGCTATTTCTTTTTTTAGAGCCTAAGGTTGGATAATTTCTGAATAAACCTCACATGTACATGCTTTATACAACACTGAGTTGTACAGAACCGTTATCTATCTTACAATCTAGGGCAGGTATATAACATACCTGGGCTCGTAAACTAACGACTACCAAATATCGGCTCAGACTTATGAATTTATGGATTCAGTGATACACTTTTCCTTCCAGTTAGTTTATGCCGAGGGTTTACTATACCTATCATATATTACAACCTGTTATATGGATGCAAGTACTACAGTACCAGCATTAGGGTAAACTGGTAACAGCCAACCCTATATTAACTTCTTTGAGGTGTAAGGGCTTACAACTAGACTACTGTGACTGGAATTTAAGAGCAGGAGACCAACCTTTGCTTCTGGTACAGCCTGACTGAAATACAATATCTCTAGTCTACATGCATTCCATTACATTGTGAACATAATATTACGTATAAAACCTGTACTACTTTGCCAAAACAAAAAATTCTTAACCCCCAAGAAATGAGAGGCAATAATAATAATTCTACCATCATTTTCTGATGTACAACTGACCTTGCTGTATCTGAAGATGGTGAAGAGGAGCGGGAGACACTCATCCACAAACTGGGCTGAATAGTCATCTGGCCATACCTGTCAACAAGGTCACCAACTGTCAAATATTCTATGATATGTACAGTAAACTGCTGCTTTCATGAATGACCAGCATTGTTGATGTACTTCATCTTATACTTCATGTTAGATATTATTCTCAACAGTTTCAACTCTACATACATAAAACTTAGTTTAAATGAGTGCTCTGTGATGTAGGATATATCTATCTGTACTATATTATATATCTGATTCTCAGTCAGTTGTCAAGTACATAATGACACTTCATCTAACATATATATCAGTATGACAAAACTGTCTCAGAGCCTTTCTGCTGCAGTATATCAGTAATTCTGCCCACTAGTTTCGACTGCCTTCCCTAATGTACTCTGACATTTTACCTTTCTACCTCAGTCTGAGAGGTTCCCTCTTCTTTCTCCAGTCAACTTCACTTCCTTCCAATATATGTTAACTTTTCATTCTCCAAACCACCTCATAAGACTCTTCTTAACCCCTTCAGCTCAGGGACATCCCTTAAATTTTATTCTGGCCAATGCCAGACAGTTTTATTTGGCTTAGGACAAAGCCCTGAGCTGTAAGGAACTGCTACATCAGTTAAACAGCATCTACTTTTTCACCTGTCTGTTTAATCAATACCACACGTGTACATTACAAATTAATCATCTCCATGCCCTCGGTCATGAATCATTTACAACAATTACTGCTGAGATAAAGCTGACAATAACACTGCTGGGCAGGGATCTTACTGCCACTCACATTTCTACCCATAACTACAGTGTTTAGTGTACTTCTCTCTTTCTTACCCTGGTTATAACTTTCTAATCAATCCTGTCACCCTTTTTTAGTGCATTTAACATACATTAAAACTTTCACATACTCCAACATAGAATCAAATACCATTAAAAAAAAAAAAATGGTTTTATGCCTGGTATCCCCAAAGGGCTACGGTGTTGACCCAGGATAGAGGACTTTTGGATTGGAATGTGTAGCATTTTATGACCGGATGCCCTTCCTGATGTCTACCAATGACCCTTGGGTGGATTTGATCCTCCGACCCTATGACCAGAGCGGAGCACTCTAACCCACTGAGCCATGGCTGCTACAATCAAATCAAATACCATAAACTTACAAGTATTTTTTTTCTACACCATCATCATCATCCTCAGTCAACTTTATATTCTTAAGTGGAGTAGGGTGATTCAGAGCACAGCACTCTCACCTCAATGATGACATCTTAGGGGAAAAAAAAGCCCCAGGTACAACTAACCCCTTCCTGTACCATCAGATGTTACTTAAAATATATAAGTGAAATGGAAATGAGTTACTTGAAAGGAGCATGTGGAGTTCCAAGGAGAGAAAGAGACAGATATATGAAGTGAAGGATCACTGTGGTGGTGATGTGGATGTATAGCAAAGAATTAGATTTACCTTGAGGTGGCAGAGCTAAGTGGTGGGAACCATCATCCATTCACTTGATGCAGAATTTCCTACCTCTTCCTCCCTTTTCATTATTATTTTTCTACTATTCCCATCTTTCCTGCCACTATTATTACCCTTCTCTCCACTTCAGGTACCTCTAAACTAAGTGACAAGCATAATGGTTTTCTGCAACTCAGGAAACCATCTATAACACTGGGTGGTAACCATATAACCAAATAACAGGGAGGTGCAGTGGAGCTCTTGTTAACTGGGTGGAGAGACCCACATGCAGTGTCCATCTGGGGACCAAACCTCCACAATCTTCCCCACATCTGCTGTGTTGAAGCATTGTCTTTTGCAAGGGAACATTGGTTCACTCTGTGGGACGGCCCTGCAGGGGCAATTACCTGCCTGTGGCAATTACCTGCCTGCAGTTTATGGGTCTACTCTGCCACACAGACCAGGGTTGCTCGACAGTAATGAGACGGTGTGTCCATGTGGAGAGAGTAGAGGATGAGAGACTGACTGTGTGTGTGTGTGTGTGTGTGTGTGTGTGTGTGTGTGTGTGTGTGTGTGTGTGTGTGTGTGTGTGTGTGTGTGTGTGTGTGTGTGTGTGTGTGTGTGTGTGTGTGTGTGTGTGTGTGTGTGTGTGTGTGTATTTAATTACCTATTTGTAGTATACAGGAATTGAGCTAAGCTCGTGTTGTCCTGTCTCCATATCTACATTCATCTAATCTAGTTTTAAATACATGAATGTTTTT
>JAGKTI010000077.1:54930-87414 GCA_018397915.1 Birgus latro
ATGAGTTAGGTTGTGTGTGTGTGTGTGTGTGTGTGTGTGTGTGTGTGTGGCATATTCTCTGTTTCTTGCACCACGTTTGCCTAACACATGCGATGCACATAGCAGATTTCTCCACGAACATTCGCTGCACAACATACGTATATAATGTCATATATGTGTCGATGTGTGGCGTATTTTCTTGTCTCTAATCATTACGTAACTTTCCGCTGTCAGTCAATGCACGCAATATTTCTCGGTGAACACTCGCTGCACTATTTATATGTATATTTCACACTGAACCATATACAATATAAAACACTATCACATGATTCCATCCCAGCCTCTTCTGTTATTCCCTTTCCTACTGTATGGCGTAAGAGACCGCCTGTTCCCTTAGCAACTAATGCATATGTCTATGTATCTCTATGGCATAACATAATGCCTGCTATGGTAGGTCAGTTATTTCACTAATCCAGGCACTATATGTTTCACAGATATAAGTAATGGCTTCACTATAGGGGTAAAATACATCATTTTATGAGCAGGGTGAGTGGAAACCCCACTATAACAAACTAGACTCTGCCTCTAGGCCTAACGGCTGATAACGGGCCCCAATGCTTTACAAACAATATATATATATATGTTCAATAGGCACAATCACTTCACAGTATAGTCAAAAACACTGTACAATCACAATATTTCAATAATGGCTTCAGCCTTGGGTGGGAGGGGGAAAATGGCGGATTTAAAGGGACAACACAACACAGCACGACCCTGCTGTCTGGCTGCTAGTGGAGCACTGAGATTCTATCACTATGTACAGGCACATAGGAGTCATTGCAGTGTTGCCAAAGTCTTACCTCGGGAGAGACACGTGGCTGCTAGAACACTACAAAATTTGACGCAAATTGACCGAAAACTTATTTTTTGGCTAATTTTTTTCGTGTTTTCACGTGATTTGAGGTCCTGTGCTTTGGCACACCACACCACATGTAACGTAAATTGTGGTCCCGTGTGCGAAAGGAGTAAATTACTCGTACATGATAATTCTCTTAAACTATTTGTCCTTATTCTCAGCTTCATCTGCAAACAGTAGAGTATTCAAACCCCATTTTCTTAGGACAGTTTGAAGTTAGCCCATTCATATGCATTTTACAAAACACAATACAAAATACAATTTTGTAGTCAATTTTGTCATAATTACTGCACCAGCTACACATGACTGAAGACTTGTTTTTATTCGGGATTCAAAAAAATAAACCTGTGATATCTACTGTACTCTGCTGTCATACCTACCGCATAAGTTGCATGGAATGTGTTCTGTTTTTTTTTTCTCTGTCTTTCAGGTATTACTTTATGAGGTCTGATTCTAGGAGAACAATTTGGAACATCAGAGAGCAATTTCATACTCAGAACAAGCATCCTGAGTCCACATTATTTATTTTCTAATCCAGCCACATGGACACCAGAACCAACACCTACAAATTCTGGAGTTACATATTCATTTTTTTCTAGTTACAGGTATCAGTCCTGTTTTGTATTTCATAGCATACAAGATGAAATTGTTTTGCCTTTGTCATGTATATTAAAGGAAAAAGGCTCCATCTCATCCTGATCGTATCATTCATACTGTATCGTTTATAAAGGCTCTGACATCCTTGCATGCATCAGCCTTGGCCATTTAATGCTGGCTCTCCAAACTGCTCAATCTTTGGCAGGCTGCCTATTCGGTCCCTGAGGTCACACTCTATGACCTTGTCCCAGGTCTTTTTCAGTCTGCCTCTCGCAACTCTATGAGGTCTGTTCAGAAAGTATCCAACCTTAGGCTCTGAAAAAATAAATAGCTAGGACACTAATCCTCATCAAAGTAGGCACCTTCTGACTTGACACATGTAGCCTAGCATTCATTTCGTTCCTCAAACATTTTTCAAAGTCAGTTTTCGGTATCTCCTCCAAGTGCTTCGTTGCATTCATCAGGATCTGTCTCTTGGATGGATGTTGTTCAAGACATGCTGAGTGTGCAAATTCTGATTCAGACTTTCTGAAGACTGTTATCACTGGAGATGAGACTTAAGTGTACAGGTATGACCCAGAAACCAAAGCACAGTCGTCCCAGTGGAAGTATGCAGGGTGGCCTCTGCCAAAAACAGCACGACGGGTGTGCAGCAAGGTGGAATGCACTCGCATGTTGATAGTTTTTTTCAACTGCTGTGGTGTTGTGCATCACGCACACCCACCGGAAGGTCAGACTGTCAACAAACATTACTACCATGACGTTATCCATCGTCTTCATGACACAGTTCGGTGGAACAGACCAGACCTTTGGAAAGCAGCATGTTGGAAGTTGCATCAAGACAACACCCCTGCCCAGTCTTCTCAACTAATTCAGGAATTTTTGGCTAAGCACAACATCCCACAGGTCCATCAGGCTCCCTACTCACCAGACATGGCTCCATATGACTTTTGGTTATTTCCCAAGCTCAAAACTCCACTGAAGGGTTCCTGCTTTGAGACGTGAGAATAGATCAGGACTAAAGCGACAAAGCAACGGCAGGAAATACTGGCTTTGAAAAATATTTCAAAAAGTGGGAAAAATGCTGGGCTATGAGTGTCAAGTCAGAAGGGGCCTAGCTCAACAGATTAGCTATTCATTTTTTTTTTAGCCTAAGGTCAGATACTTTCTGAACAGACCTTGTTCTCTCGATGTTCACATTTCTCACTTTCCACACCCAACTGTCATTCTCCATCCTCTCCATATGCCCAAACCATCCCAATCTAACCCACCACATCACAGTACACTCCAGTCTCATTCTTCCTCTCAACTCTTCAGTTGTAAACGTAGCCACCCCAGGCCTCTCATTCAAGGGCACACTACAAATCCATCTAATCATTATCATTTCTGTATGTCTGAGGCTATGAATATCCTCTTCTTTTACTGGCCAGGTCTCAATACCATACAGTATTACACTCCTAATACATGCTGCATACAAAGATCCCTTAGTGAGGAGAGAGTGCCACCTCGATGCCAGATGAAACAGCTCCTTGAACTTCCTCCAAGCACTCTCTACCCTAGCCACAGAGATAGCTCCAACCCCACCTCCAGTACATAACATGTCCCCTAAATACCAAAACTCTTCCACCCACTTAAGAAACTATACTTGCTCTCCCCGACCCACTGCACTCACAAAATCAGCATTATCTCACAGTCTGTCTCTAATACCACTACATATCTTATGTACCCACTTATCATGCACATACTGCACAAGATGTAGTTACTTCCCTCCCACATCTTTGTGGCAAACTGCACGAGATCACTCTCCTTCAGTTTTGACAATACTGCCAGCTCTAAATATCATCACTTTTGTTTTATTCGCATTTACTCTCAAACCCTTATAACCCATTATGTCTCTCCATTCCCTAAATCTTCCCTCCACCTCCCTTTCATTCTCTTCAGTTGCCACCAAGTCATCAGCGTACAACACTGCCCATGGAAGTCGATTTCTGAAGTCACGAGAGAGAGCTTCAAGCATCATGACAAACAATAAGAGGTTGAAGACTGACCTCTGATGCATGCCAGCCATCATGAAAAACCCATCACTCAAATCTCCATTCACTCCCACCTAGGTGAGAGTACCCACATACATACCATAACCACTCTAACCGAAAACTCCTCAATCCCAAGCTTTCTCAATGCCCACTTCACCACCTCCCTAATGACTCTGCCAGAGGCCTTCTCCAAGTGAACAAAGTACAGCCCCCTCTTCTTTCCTATTCATTTTTACTGAAGCTGTCAGACAATGAATATGGCATCAGTTGTCCCTTTGCTTGGCATAAACCTGAACTGCATTTCATCAATATTCACGATTTCCCTAATCATGCCTACTAAGACTCTCTCCGTCACCTTCATTATCTTGTCCAAAAGTTTTATGCCACTTTAATTTCCTCTTTCCATGGCATCACCCTTCCCCTTGTCACTCTTCAGCCAGTTATCTGAAACAAAACACTCATATATAATCATATTTATCCTATCCGTAACTAAACCCATTCTTATATCTCCTAAGGCCATCAGCATTTCAGCAGTAAACCCAAGCACACTTGCCACCTTTGCAATTTGCATCCTGCTTATTGCCCTGCTCACAGCAGCAGCCATCAAAGGACAAGGGCCAAACAATGGATCCACTGACTCTAAGCCTTTCCTGCTCCAGTTAAACTCCTCATTCAGCAGCAGGTTATAATGCTCTCTCAAAGCATCTTTAATATTCTCATTGCCCATCACTACCCCACCTTCATCATTCTTATCATTCTTCATACACTGCTCACCCATGATATCCCTATTTTCCTTCTTCATCTGATATCCCATCTTAAATACCATATTCTTCCTTTCAGTGCTATTTAGGTTATCCAGTAAAAGTCTCTGAGACTCAGATTTTGCCCTGTATACCTTCTCTCCGGCCTTATGCTTGGCAACAAAGTATTACAAAAAATCCTTGTGGGAACAAAGGCATATCAACCAAATCCTGGATACCATATTTGCCGGTGTATAGAGCGACTTTTCTATCTATCTATCTATCTATTGCCAGACGCCTCAATCCCGAACAGGGGTGGCCACAAACAAATCGCCTCCATGTCACTCTGTCCCCTGCCATTTCACTACCACGCTCCCAACTCACACCCCCCTCTCTCATATACTTCTCCACTCCATCCCTCCATATCATCCTCGGCCTCCCCCTCCCTCTCGCCCCCTCCACCTCACTCACATACACTCTCCTCGTCAATCTTTCACTCTCCATCCTCTCCACATGCCCAAACCACCTTAACATGTTTCTCCTAACGCTTCCCATCACGTCCTCAACCACACCACAACGCTCCTTCACTTCCTCATTTGTTAGTCTGTCTCTCCATGTGACTCCACATGCTCCTCTCAGATAACTCATTTCCACTGCTCTCACTCTTGACTTCTGTCCTTCCAACAGGGTCCAAGCTTCACTTCCATATGTCAGAGTTGGTATCACAATACTGTCATGTAACAACTTTTTCACTTCCATGCTCACCTCCCTGTTTCTTATCACTGCTTTCAACGAACCAGCAACCTTCCTTCCCTGCTGTACCCTTTCGAGCACTTCACCCTCCAGACTACCATCCTTACTCATCACACTGCCCAAGTACTTAAATTCACTCACATTCTCCATTTCCTTCCCATCCAATCTCACTGTACACTCACTGGCTTCACTTCTCTCGAAGACCATCACTTTACTCTTCCCCATATTCACCTTTAGATTCCGTTTCTTACACACTCTCCCAAACTCATCTACCAAGCCTTGCAGCTCCCCTTCGTCTTCACTCAACAACACAGTATCATCTGCAAACAACAGTACAGGGAGTTTCCACACACTGCCCTCTCTCACTAGGGCCACTCCAACATCCACTGCCCGACCTTGTATCTCTTTTATAACCCCATCCATATACAGATTGAACAACCATGGAGACATGACACATCCTTGTTTCAATCCAACCTTCAAATGGAAAGATTCACTCAGTTTGCCATCCACACGCACTGCAGCCTTAGCACCCTCATACATACTCTTCACTGCCTTCAACAACTTCCCATCCACTCCATATATTCTTAATACCTTCCACAAACCTTGTCTATCCACCCTGTCATATGCTTTCTCCAGATCCATGAAGGCTGCATACAACTTCTTGCCCTTCTCTAGAAACTTTTCCACTAAGGATCTAAGAATGAATATCTGGTCTACACAACCTCTTCCCTTCCTAAAACCTCCTTGTTCTTCTCCAACTAATTCCTCAGTAATTTCCCTAACTCTGTCAATAAGTATCCNGAACCAGCAACCTTCCTTCCCTGCTGTACCCTTTCGAGCACTTCACCCTCCAGACTACCATCCTTACTCATCACACTGCCCAAGTACTTAAATTCACTCACATTCTCCATTTCCTTCCCATCCAATCTCACTGTACACTCACTGGCTTCACTTCTCTCGAAGACCATCACTTTACTCTTCCCCACATTCACCTTTAGATTCCGTTTCTTACACACTCTCCCAAACTCATCTACCAAGCCTTGCAGCTCCCCTTCGTCTTCACTCAACAACACAGTATCATCTGCAAACAACAGTACAGGGAGTTTCCAAACACTGCCCTCTCTCACTAGGGCCGCTCCAACATCCACTGCCCGACCTTGTATCTCTTTTATAACCCCATCCATATACAGATTGAACAACCATGGAGACATGACACATCCTTGTTTCAATCCAACCTTCAAATGGAAAGATTCACTCAGTTTGCCATCCACACGCACTGCAGCCTTAGCACCCTCATACATACTCTTCACTGCCTTCAACAACTTCCCATCCACTCCATATATTCTTAATACCTTCCACAAACCTTGTCTATCCACCCTGTCATATGCTTTCTCCAGATCCATGAAGGCTGCATACAACTTCTTGCCCTTCTCTAGAAACTTTTCCACTACGGATCTAAGAATGAATATCTGGTCTACACAACCTCTTCCCTTCCTAAAACCTCCTTGTTCTTCTCCAACTAATTCCTCAGTAATTTCCCTAACTCTGTCAACTTTTGAACCTCATAAAAAAATGCCCAAAACTGGGAGCCATCCTCAACACCAGCTATAAAATCCTAACCTCTACAGCCTGTGGTTATGGGATCCATAGGCATGATAGCGAGCATCACCAAACACTCACCTTGACCCTTGTTTCCCTGAATATAGTACATATACAGTCAAAAACTGTTGAAATTACTAACACTGTCGTGGTAGGTGGGGGCGCTCACCATCCACTCACTTGATGTAGTGCTGCTTTCAGGTTTCTGCCCTTTTCTCTTATCCATCCTTCTTTCCTTCCATCCTCTTTTGTCTTTTTTTCCTTCATTCTTTCCTCATACTTCTGCCTATGGGTGACTGTACACTCCCTCTTCTGTCTTTCTTTCTCTCATTCTTTCCTCTTCCTTCTGCTTGTGGGTGACTCTACACTGAGTGACAAGCCAAATGGTTTCCTGTACACCAGGAAACCATTTACTATGCTGGGTGGTAACCATATAACAAAATTTTGGTGCCTGGTTGATTAGTGGGTAATTAAGGCGCTCCAATCGGATTGAACCGAAGAAGGTTTATATCCAGGGGATGGTTGGGGTTTATTGCTCATGTAATGCCACTCACGGATGAGTGAGGCTGGTCACTTTTATCTTAAATGTCAGGACCAACTTGCCTAGCCCTGGGTTCCTATGCTCCTCGTGGGGCGACATAGGATTGGATGATGGATGGATGGATGGGTCATCAAACAATTTGTTTTGCATATGAAGACTTATAAAAAATATCTCCATGGATACGGCCATGAAGAAAACTTGTTGAGCCCAAACCATGAACACCATCATAAGTCTCAGTAGCGACTGGCTGGGTAGTTTACAAATTACCATTGAGTGCAGGGTTGCCAGATCTGAAGCAGGGCTCATTACCAAGAGTGGCAAACAACAGTGACACTGACGTTATTCCCGGTGGATTAATTTCAATCCTACAGCCACTTGATGTCTGTCTGAATAAACCATTCAAAGACCGCATCCGTGAGCAATGGAACGAGTGAATGATCAGTGGTGAAAAGTTGTATATAAGTGGTCGAAATATGCGTGCTTCAGGTCTGGATGAGCTGTGATTTTTTTATCAAGGGAAGGAATTATATTTCTGTGGAAACAATCATCAACTCCGTTCAAGAAATGTGAAATATCCAGTTCAGTGGATGGCATAGAAGATGACATTTTATGTGCGGATGAAGAAGAAGAAGCCGATGCTGAAGCCTCACCTTTGAATTCAGAGTCTGACCCTTATGAAGAAGAACTGCAAACTTTAATGCAGGATGAAGTTCATGAACTGATGATGTCAGATGTGGATGATACTGATTTTGAAGGTTTTTAATCACTAAATGTTAATGTTATGACTAGTAAAATGTAACTTTCTTTAAACCTATTTTATAAAATCCATGGTAACATGATTTTAAGTTTTTAATACAGTATGAGTTTATATTCAAATATTAAAATTATAACCCACTTTGATATTGGAGGTGGCACATGCAGCTTAGACAGCCTGTAAAATCCATAGAAGAAGCTGGTTTAAAGTAAACCTAACCAAAGGCTGTGTTGCTTAGCAACATGTTAATAGTATCACTTCACTGGTCAGTGGGAAGAGTGATAAAGGACTGGGGTTACTGGGGCAGCAAGCTCCCAGTGTCTAAAGAGTTGGGGCTCATCTTATGCACAAAGCAT
The DNA here is from genome assembly GCA_018397915.1 of Birgus latro. Classification (NCBI taxonomy): domain Eukaryota; kingdom Metazoa; phylum Arthropoda; class Malacostraca; order Decapoda; family Coenobitidae; genus Birgus; species Birgus latro. Next base: position 63,199 of record JAGKTI010000077.1, read on the forward strand.
AACTCTAAACCCACATTTTGTATGGACACAGGTCAGCCTTACACACCAGCGAATACAGTAGTGAGAATCACATCCCACTGTGCTGACAACACCACTGCCTACTATGTTAATGGCATGGAAAGCATATACTGTACAGTACACTACATGAGATCATGACAAGACCAAATCACTAGCTAAACAAGTAGTATTTTCCCCCTTAACCCACTGGCTCCCAGAGTTCCCGTGCGAGGGATTTTGTTGGATGGGTACTAAGCATATCACCCTCCACCTGTCGGCTCAGGGCCCCAAAGCTCATAGGTCCCTACCCCTAGGTTCCCTTCTTTACTGACTCTTGAAAGTGCCCAGTTCCATCCTATATTGAGGACACTGGGCGGAAATGGGTTAATGGCAGATCCTGTGGCGGGAACCTGGGAAGATGGCTGGAAGGAATGTTGAATGTACCACTGAGTTTGCCCAATCACAGTGTGGAATGTCACCAAGTCACATGCCGCAGTCAATGAACAGTTCTGTGTCACGTGTATCTAGTTTAAGCATGCTTGCAGTACATGTGTACTCTTTGCTTATGGGTACGACATGCAGAACCTCCTCAGGTAGGATGTACCCATTAAAAAGTGTGCATGAGAACCTCCAGCATGGATCACCCAGTGGATATGGCATTCATATGCACCAAGTTCGTGCATGCATGTGGTACCAGCGTGGATAGGACTGACAAACCCACTGCAATGAAACACAGTTACACTTTTGCACCTACTTGCTTCAACTTTGCATGCATGAATGGAAGAAGTCATCCAACTATCTTCATACCACATGCTTCATTAAAGTCCTATTAGGCATAACTCTGACAATTACAACAGGGAACTTTCAGCATGGGAGCCGTGTGCATGCTGTTTTCATGATACTCATGCAAGTGCATTGCGGATGATGCATGCACAAATGCAAACACGTGCCTCCAGCCTGCATTAGACGCTGGGATGCAAGTGTGTACTGGACAGAGGTGGAAGACCCTTTAAGTACAACATTTTCACATCAGTATATTGTTGTACAGTACTGGACTTCTCTTGGTGGGATATTTTGCCTCAATACAGAGGAATCAAAGCATCAGTGATAGTAAGGCTGGAGGCAAAGAAAGTCAGCACAAAAGTAAACTGTGTATCTGATCCCTCACTATGGATAATGCCTGTAGCAAATGATAAAAGAAACCTGGGTGAGGAATACATGAGTGCAGGTAAAGGGAAAAATGCAAATGAGGCCAGGCAAATATAAGGAGTACATGAGTGTAAGTAAAGGTAAAAAAGCAAATGAGGCCAGGATTACTTGCTTTCCATTTTACTGTGGTTACCTTGATATGGTTGGTACTGATAAAAAGAATTATTTCTTTATAATTTTTTGGGACACTGGTGACAAAATACCATTAGTGAAGGGGAGCCCTTTCCTCATTTTAGTACAGTATAATGCCCCTAAATATTTTTCTTGTACTTATTTTTGCTCATGTAGTACAGTGGGTGGTAACCATATAACTGGGGTATTTGTCCAGGTTAAGTGTCCCCCAGATTCCCCGATCTAAAATCACTTAATCATGGCAAATGTTTTGGAGAGCCGCAGAGGGCCCAATACCTTCCCAGGGCCCCAACCAAATGGGCAGATTCGCATGGCCATGTGGAATGTGAGAGATGCAAATGAGGAAAGGATGAGGGTGGAAGTGGTGAATGTGTTCAAGAGTGAGAGATATGCCATGATGGCATTGTGTGAAACAAAGATGAAAGGGTGTGAGGTGAAGGAGTGGAAGGGATTAAACTGTGTGAGGTTAGGCATGATTGGGGAAGGAAGATGCAAGAAAGGAGTTGATTTGTTGATGAATGAAGTGTGGCAGTGGCAGATTTATGTATGTATGTATGTGAAGTTCAAGTCTGAGAAGGTGAAAATGGCTGTGATTGTAGCATATGCACCGTGTGATGACAGGAGTGAGAGAGAGAAAGACAGGTTTTGGGATGAGCTGGATGAAGTAGTGAGAGAAATGCCCAAGAGCTATAAAGTGATTGTAATGGGCGATATGAATGGATGAGTAGGCACTGGTCCTGAAGATGACATAATGGGTTGTAATGGAGTGTCAGGAGAAAATGATAATGGGAAGCGACTGAAGGATATGTGTCAGGAAAGGAGGTTGTGTATTTGTATCTCATATTTCAAACACAAAGATGCACAAAAATATACATGGTATAAAGCAAATGGGGATTGTGCTGAAAGGAGCCCGATTGATTATGTGCTCATAGAGAGACTGATGCTGGGAATGGTTGCTGATACAAGGGCCGTGAGAGGGCGATGTGGAGGTCTGTCAGATCATATGACTGTGGTATGCAAGATCAAGCTGAGAGGAGTGAGGTGGACCAGAAGAGAGAGGAGAAGTCAGGGTGAAAGACTGAAAGTCAAGAAGCTGAGGATCAAAGAAATAGCAGAAGAATACAGGACCAAAGTAGGGGAGGGGTTAGAATCAGTGAATTGGAATGAAATGGATCTGGACAGCCTGTGGATTGCATACTGGGACTGCTTAGTTAGGAATGCTAAAGTGGTGTGTGGTGTGGCAAGACTAACAACAAAGAATAAAGGTACAGTACAGCATGATGGGATGAAGAGGTTAAGAGAGCAGTGTAGAAAAAGAGGAAGAAGTGGCTAGAGTGGTTACAGGACAGGGGTTCAACTGAAATACGAACTGAATATATTGAGAGAATGAAGCACGTAAAGAGACTAGTGAAGAGGAAAAAGGAAGAGGTAAATGATGATCTAGGAAGAAAAATAAATGCAAATTACAGTTCTCTGAAAATAGGAAGGTATTCTGGAAAGAGGTGCAGAAATGTAGAAGTGACAGTGGAAAGAAATGTGAAAGTGTGAAGGATGTAAGTGGTAGATTATTAACCCATGGGGATGAAGTAAGGACCACCTGATGAATGGGAACACACAGAGCAGAGCTGCTGTAAACAAGATTAGTTTGGAGGGTGTGCAGAGAACGAATGGAGTGATAGAAAACGTGACACTCGCACAGGTGAAGAATGCTGTGAAATGGCTGAAAAATTGGGAAAGCAGCTGGAGTTGATGAGGTGTATGCAAAGATGATTAAATGTAGGGGAGACGGCAGAATGAATTGCTTGTTGGAGATATGTAAGAAGGCATGAATAAGTGAAACTGTGCCAGCAGAGTGAAAAAAGGCTGTCATTGTACCCCTGTACAAAAATAAAGGTGAGCAAAGTGAGTGCAAGAATTTTTGTGGCATAAGTTCACTGAGTGTGGTAGCGAAGGTATACGGAAGAGCTATTACAGAGAAAGTAAGAGAGATATCAGAAGTCCTGGTGAATGATTAACAGGGTGGCTTCAGGAGTGGCATAGGATGTGTGAATCAAATATCTGCAGTGAGACAGATTGTGGAGAAGGCTTGTGAGAAGGACTACAAAGTGATTATGGCATTCATGGATCTGGAGAAAGCATACAACAATGTAGACAGAGAAGGATTGTGGAATATTCTGCGCATGTACGGTGTGGATGGTAAGCTGTAAGGTGCCATCAAGAGTTTTTTATGATGGCAGTGAAGCATGTGTAAGGGTAAATGGGCCTCTAAGTGAATGGTTCACAATTGGTGTGGGCGTGTGACAAGGTTGTGTGATGTCCCCATGGTTGTTCAATATACAGTAATTCCTCCACTATCCGACGTAATAGAGCCAAAGGCAAGACCGGAAAGTGGTCTTGTCCGGATAGTGGCCCTGAAGCTCCAGCACTGGTCATTCATGACCCTAACCTAACCTAACCTAAATCAGAAAACCACCTACCTACCTCCCTACTGGACATGCATAGCACTTACTTGAGTCCCCTTTCACATAAATAATGCACACAAAACATGAATTAACTGAATTTTAACCAAAAAATGATGATTTAGAGGTGAGTCAGGCATAGGTGCTCACAACTTGCCAGCAAGTGTAAGTATCAGATATGGAAATCACTATGAAAATCACCCTTTCTCACACCGTATGCATAAAATAATGGACACGAAGCATGAATTCATTGAATTTTAACCCAAAAATAATGATTTTGAGGCAAGTAAGGCATAGATGTTCATGAGTTGGCAGCTTAGTGTAAATAAGTATCAGACATGGCAATCACTATGAAAATGATCATTTCTCACATCTTATGCACTAAAATATGGGATACAAAGCATCATATAAATAAACTGTTACCAGAAAAAGAGTTAGGTATGGCAAAGGTGTTCACTGTTCACCAACTGCACCGGACATTCTTGACCCTAACCTAACCTAACCTAAATCAGAAAACCACCTACCTACCTCCCTACTGGACATTTATAGCACTTATTTAAGACCCTATTCACATAAATAATTGGCACAAAGCATGAATTAATCGAATTTTAACCCCAAAATGATGAATTTGAGGTGAGTAAGGCAGGGGTGTTCACGAGTTGGCAGGTTAGTGTAAGTAAGTATCGGACGTGGCTATCACTATGAAAATCATCATTTCTCATATCTTATGCACTAAAATATGGGATACAAAGCATCAAATAAATAAACTGTTACCAGAAAAAGAGTTAGGTATGGCAAAGGTGTTCACTGTTCACCAACAGCACCAGTCATTCTTGACCCTAACCTAACCTAACCTAACCTAACCTAAATCAGAAAACCACCTACCCACCTCCCTACCGGACATGCATAGCACTTATTTAAGACCCCATTCAGATAAGTAATTGGCATAAAGCATGAATTAATCAAATTTTAATCCAAAAATGGTGATTTTGAGGTGAGTAAGGCAGGGGTGTTCGCCAGCTGACTACATAATGAACGTAAGGAAGAGACATGATTATTACTGAGAAAATCACCTTTTCACAGCCTATGCACTCAAATATGGGACACAAAGCATGAAATAAATAAAATGTAACCAGAAAAATCATGACTTAGAGGTGTGTAGGGCAAAAATATTCACCAGTTGACTAGATAGTGAATGTATGTAAGAGACATGGTAATCACTGAGAAAATCACCTCTTTCACAGCCTGTGCACTCAAATATGGGACACAAAGCATGAAGTAAATAAAATGTAACCAGAGAATGAGGATTTAGAAGTGATTATGGAAAATATTTAGCAGTTGACAATGTTTGCTTAAATGTCCATGATTGTTGTTTACTCCTTGTTTACCCCCACCTCTAAGGTTTTTACAGTGGCCATAATTGCTCTTGAAGCATGTCCAGTAATCCAGTGTTTAACTACACTTAATCCTTGGCACTGTGATTTTTTATTATTTAAACAAGAACAAAAATACCGCAAACGATTGGACAGCCGTCCACTGTTCACGGGAGTTGAGAGAGAACTAGGAGGAGGGGGATAGGGCGGGAAGGGAGCTGGTTGGCATGCGCGGGAAATTCAAACTGACGCAGTCGGAATAAATAGGATTTTTTTTTTTTTTTTTTTGCAATTTTCGGGTTTCGGCCATCAGCCCACGATGTCCGAATAGTGAGGTAACCGGATATGGTCGTCCGGATAGTAGAGAGATTGCTGTATACTGTATATGGATGGGTATGATAGAAGTAAAAACATGAGTAATAGAGAGAGGGATGGCATTAGTAATGAATGGTAATGGATGGAATATCTCAGATTTGCCTGTGGGTGACTCTACACTGAGTGACATGCCAAATGGTTTCCTGTACACCAGGAAACCAATTACTATGCTGGGTGGTAACCATATAACTAAATTTTGGGACCTAGTGGTTTAGCGGGTAATTAAGACGCTCCAATTGGATTGAGCCAGTGAAGGTTTATATCCAAGGGGTGGTTGGGGTTTATTGTTCACATAATGCCACTCAGGGATGATTGAGGCTGGTCACTCTCATCTTAAATGTCAGGACCAACTTGCCTAGCCTCGGGCTCCTATGCTCCTCATGGGGCAATGTAGGATTGGATGATGATGATGATGATGTATGCTCATGATGCAGTACTACTTGCAAATACCGGACAGGAACTTGGTAGAGCATTTTCCTGATGTCTGTGAGAGTCGTGCCTTCAAAGTAAATGTAGAAAAGAATAAAGTGATGGTGACTGAGACAGAGGGGTGACTCCCAGTGTGATGTTACAGTGAATGGAGAAAGACTGCAATTAGTGAGAGAGTTCAAATACCTGGGTACAGTGATAGAAACAAGAGGAAAATACACAAAAGGAGTGGAAAGCAGAGTGACACAAGGAAGGAAACTAGATGGTGCAATGAAGGCCTTGATAAGAAACAGAGGCTTGAGTGATGCAGTTGCATGAGGCTTACATGAAGGGTGTTAGTGCCAACTTAACATATGAATGTGAGTCTATGGTGTGGCATGAAAATTAAAAGTCAATAGTGACAGCAGTGATGGGACTGCTAAGGAATGTATGTGGAGTACAGAGAGTGGATAGGATACGAAATAATGTGATTTGTGAAAGATGTGGAGTGAGGAAGTCTGTGGACACTAGAATCAAAGGGAGTGTACTGAGATGGTATGATCATGGGGAGAGAATGGATAACAATAGAGTGGTGAAAAAGGTATATCTGAGCAAATTTGAAAGAGGGAGGAGGCGAGGTAGGCCAAGGAGAAGGTGGAGGGATATGGTGGAAGAGTGAGTGAGGAAGAAAGATTTGGAAGTTGGAGAGGCTAGGGGACTAACAAGAGATCGAGCTGGCTGGATGAATATTGTGAGATGTGCATAGTCAGGGATTCGGCACCCCTTTTAATGTGACAGTGTTCGGACTGACTCTATCAGATACGTTTATGTGAAGCTACAATGTTTTTGGCGTATCAGATACAGCCAGGATTCCGGAGGCTTAAATGGTGAGTGAATGGAAGCGTAGCCCATTGGACTGGGCAAATCTGGGCTGTCTGGACGTTGCTACTCCTCACCCTGCCCTAGGGTGAGAAAGGAGATCTGGATGATGATGATGATGATGAGTACAGTGGGGCCCCTTGGATAGCAACCTTATTAGTCCACCAAAATGGCCGCTATCCATGAAATCGCTACCCGAGGGGCAAACTTCTTACCTAAAAAAATTAATACAGTCCTGGACTCCTTCAGCTATACCCCTAATTTCCTCCATTACCCATCAGTATCACGTCATATTTCTTCAGTACTGTAATAATATAAACATATACTACATATTCAAAAAATTATCTTTTTCTTTTCCTTCATGCAGTATTGTTTCTTTGGCTTCCCACGCATGTATTACCTTTTCGGTCACTTTTACATCACCAGCACTTCCTGTTTTTTGCCTGGGCCACCACCACCACTTGGGCCAGCCCCCGAAGTTGAAGCTATGATATTAGAACACTCAGTAGCCAGACAATAAATGGAAGGTCACAAAAAACTTTAACAATGGTGAGAGACTGTGACAAGTTGAATGAATGCACGGCGCGTGGATAAACAAACAATCTTCTTCTTCTTCTTAGGGTAACTGCGGGGAGGTTCACCTTCCACCCGTCAGTATCACCTAGATACCGGCATTCCCCCAAGAGAAAAGTAAAGGTAAAGGAAAAATTTAAAACTGTAAAATTTGGTAGGCGAGAGTTAGTTGGAGATTAGTTATAAGAAAAGCTTAAGATACATACTTTCACTCCACATGGGTCAATGAACTGAATGACGATAGTTGGTTAGTTTAAAGATTTCCTTCACCTATAGTGAAGGCCGGGCCATACATTAGCCTGGTCAGTGGGGTGTTGGCTGATTAAAATAACAGTAAGGGGGAAGACAGGGCCTGGGGAATGCCCAGCACACATGCCCTGTCTTCTGCTGGCATTGTGGCGTGTATGAATGACGATAGACTCGCACTCACTATCAGTGTTACCAGCTCGCTGCGTGTTAAATGCCTAGCGGATTTTTGCTAACCATGCAGCATTAATCGCTATGAGATAGTTTCATTCCTGTCGCTATACATGGATTCGCTACCCAAAAAAACGCTACCTGAGGGGCTCCACTGTACAGTGTAAACCCATTCAGTACCGTGTCAGGTAAATGAGAGCAATGTGAATGTATCTCATTCATGTTTTTGTTCTGATTGGAATAAACACTGAAATAAGCCTTCACTGTACCCAAAATACTGACCTTACAGCATCAATATTCACAGGCTATACAGCTGTATTTTTTTGGCCTAGACCCTCTGCCCATTAAATTACAAGGCCATTCTATCCAATCTTTTTCTTGCCATGCCTATTTCTGTACTCTTCCTGTCATGGTTTCATGGCACAATGCAGAGCACATGAAGGACAAATATGCTTGTTGATGACTAATATGCTTTCTGATGACAAACTAATGATTTATCTTCAATATGTAATACAGTGTGTTTGCATGACACTCTAATATAAAATGTATATATAAAATGATGATTCAGACATTAGCTACCTCATTTAATTTAAACTATCCAAAAATTGCACTTATACTGTCTGCTACATGACCAGAGTAATGAAAATCATAATGCTGGATCAAGAGTAATAATCCAACAAAGTCCACCACGTTTGCATGCAGTTATCTTGAAATGGTACTTTGGTGAATATGTCACTCTTCCTCACATATATATGAAAAGCTTTTTGAGACACTAAAATTCAAAAGAAACTATATGGAATGTACTTCAGGCACACTTATTATGCATGAAAATGCCACTGATATTCAATCTGACCTGCAGAAAGTCTTGCAGTAGTTGATCAATGATGGATTCAAGGCGGTGTTCATGCGCAGTAGCCAGAGTGTGCATCCAGCAGTGAAGGGTCCATGGCACCCCAAGGTTACGTAGGTCCAATGTCATCTCTGCAGAATGCATCAGTAACATGTATGTGACATAATGGTGAACACTGATTAATTTGGCAGCCATCATCACTTTCTGCTTTAGTAATAATGTATAAATAATCCACTATGCCTTCATGGCATTTTTTGTCCCACACACCACACATCTTGCTGTTGCTGTTGTGATCCGTGGAGGACTGCAGGCTTAGGTTTCCCTTCTCCTTTAGTATACCATCTTCTTTATGAAAATACAAACTAAAGGGAGCTAAGGGACATTTATATAACTGGGTTGTTTCACTGCCCAGTTAAATCAGTGCTACTGCATGAAAGTGTCCCTCTCCAGCACCTCAAGATATTAGTCATCTCATGCATCTACTTTCACAACAGATATATAACCTCAAGACAAGATATCTGGGAGCACCTAGATGAAGTGATCAATATCCTGCAGACCTCTGGGTTCATGTCCAGATGAACCTAGGGCAGCAACAACAACAACAAAAAGTCAACTGCTTACATTATACTCAGTTATTGTAATCAGACTAGAGACTTATGAATGATGGATTTACCTTACAATATATGACAATAATCAGTAAATGCATTATAGTTCTGTGACAGGTGAAATGATAATGATTTTTCATACAAATTCGTATTACAAAAATCTTATACCACCTTTCATTGAAAAGTCTGGTAAAGTATGTAAAATAAACTGGTCACAGTGAATTATCACACATCACAAGAGTCCCCTTCTCACTCAACACATGATCACTCACTTATCTACATTATTATCTCTCAGACCACAGACATTCACAAATCTGCTAACAGCCCATTCATTATTGCCTCACAGCACAGAATCATCTGCATACATTCATCATCAATAGCTACACTCCCTTTCCTTCAACTCTAGGTTTGATCTCTTTCGTAAACCAATCTATAATGATATATAATGAAAATAATGAGAACATTACACACACACCCCTGGCTCACTCCGACAGTTATACTGAAGCATTCACTTGGACAAACTATGCCTACATATGCTTCAGTACCATTTTACAAACTCTTTGCAGCATTCAACAACTATCCTTTCACACCATCCATATATGAAGTCTTCCATAATCCCTTCTTGACTGTCCTGTGAAATACTTATTCCAGATCCATATGGGCCATAAATTTCTCATTATCCTTCTCATATGCCTTCTCCATCTATCTTACCACAGATATTTAGTCTACATATTCCATACCATACTTAAAACACTAGATATTCTTTCCATTTGAAGGTTGGATTGAAACAAGGATGTGTCATGTCTCCATGGTTGTTCAATCTGTATATGGATAGGGTTATAAAAGAGATACAAGGTCGGGCAGTGGATGTTGGAGCAGCCCTAGTGAGAGAGGGCAGTGTTTGGAAACTCCTTGTACTGTTGTTTGCAGATGATACTGTGTTGTTGAGTGAAGACGAAGGGGAGCTGCAAGGCTTGGTAGATGAGTTTGGGAAAGTAAGAAACAGAATTTAAAGGTAAATGTAGGGAAGAGTAAAGTGATGGTCTTTGAGAGAAGTGAAGCCAGTGAATGTACAGTGAGACTGGATGGGAAGGATATGGAGAATGTGAGTGAATTTAAGTACTTGGGCAGTGTGATGAGTAAGGATGGAAGTCTGGAGGGTGAAGTGCTCAAAAGGGTGCAGCAGGGAAGGAAGGCTGCTGGTTCGTTGAAAGCAGTGATAAGAAACAGGGAGGTGAGCATGGAAGTGAAAAAGTTGTTACTTGACAGTATTGTGATACCAACTCTAACATATGGTAGTGAAGCTTGAACCCTGTTGGAAGGACAGAAGTCAAGAGTGAGAGCAGTGGAAATGAGTTATTTGAAAGGAGCATGTGGAGTCACATGGAGAGACAGACTAACAAATGAGGAAGTGAAGGAGCGTTGTGATGTGGTTGAGGACATGATGAGAAGCGTTAGGAGAAGCACGTTAAGGTGGTTTGGGGATGTGGAGAGGATGGAGAGTGAAAGACTGACGAGGAGAGTGTATGTGAGTGAGGTGGAGGGGGCGAGAGGGAGGGGGAGGCCTAGGATGAGATGGAGTGGAGAGGTATATGAGAGAGGGGGGTGTGAGTTGGGAGCATGGTAGTGAAATGGCAGGGGACAGAGTGACATGGAGGCGATTTGTTTGTGGCCACCCCGTTCGGGATTGAGGTGTCTGGCAATAGATAGATAGATATTACAAATCATTCACAGGGTAAAATTCTTCCCACTTCCCTTCATATACTTTACCTACAATGCTACAGTATTTCCCATTATTAATTTTGAACTCACTTCCATTTTTTTTTTTTTTTTAACAAATGCACAGTCACACTATCTTTCACTCTACTGGTACTGTACAACTCCTCTCACCCAAGTTGTCACGAATTTTCTACATTGTAACGTTATGTTGGGTAACTCGTGACATCGTCCCATAAATTTGAATTGTCTGTTGGCGCGGTAGCCGTTACACGCCGGCGCGCGCACCTCCCACGCTCGTCGCGCCGCCGATTCAAATCAGAGCTCAGTTTGACTGTAGACACGGCGGGACGCGGGACGCCTTTCTAGGCTCGGTGCTTTCTTAGCGTTTTCAGATTTCAGCTTGTATTGGCGTGTCTCCTGCAGCCCCACCCACTTTGGTGATCGTCACAGCAGCTCTGTTTCATCCATACCGATCAGTATTTTCTGGTTTTTTCCTAGGCTAAGCTTTTTGAAATATTTAGCCGTTATCTGAGTGTTTGAGCGAGTGAGTGCATTCCTTTACTTGATTTGAATTTCATGTAACGTAAATTCATTTCTTTGTAATTAATAAATTCACAGTTCTTTTCTTGAGCTTTGTTAAAGTTTATTAACTGTGTTTGATTACTCCACTCTATTATTTAATACAGTTTGCTACTCTGCGTTAGCNTTTTTTTTGATTGTTGGGGGGGGGAGAAGAAACTTTCTCGTAGGCCAACGGTACAATATTGCAGCTCAATAGAGTGTCTAGTTCTCTGCTGCGTGCCGTTGAGGAAGTTTGTAATTCTCGACCCTAGAGAATTGACATAGCACACTTAGCTATACATTGTATACCAGTTATACAATATTTCATTATTTCTTGGGAGTACTTAAATTTCCCCTGACATCTGGCGACACGCCAGGATAAAACTCTCATTTTCCCCTGACACAAGTCTCCAGGCATATTTCTCAAATTTTTTATTCTACTCTCTCCATTATACTAAGTCAGCTCTGCTTACATCTGATCAACAACTTAACAAAATCCTTCACATTTGCAATAGTCACATTCTCAAGCACCACTCCTTTCTGCACACCAAAAGTTTTACTCAGTAATTTTTTTTATCACTGCACGACCTTCATCATTCCCATTCATCAATCTATCAAAACATTTTCTTTCTGTTAATTCTTTGCCATCAATATTCCTGACAGTTTCAAATTCTTTCCCATTCATCCATCATCCAATCCTATGTCACCCCATAGAGGAGTGTAGGAACCCAGGGCTGAGCAAGGCAGTCCTGACATTGAAGATGAGAGTGACCAGCCTCACTCATCCCTGAGTGGCATTATGTGAGCAATAAACCCTAACCACCCCTTGGATATAAACCTACACAAGTTCAATCCGATTGGAGTAGATATCCCGACACAGGTTCAATCCGACTGGAGTACATTAATTACCCACAAAATCACCAGGCACCATAATTTGGTTATATGGTTACCACCCAGCATAGTGAATGGTTTCCTAGTGTACAGGAAACCATTTGGCTTGTCACTCAGTGTAAAGTCACCAATAGGCAGAAGGAATAGGAATGAATGAAGGAAAGAAAGACAGAAGAGGGAGTGTAAAGTCACCCTTAGGCAGAAGAAAAAGGAAAGAATGAAGGAAAGAAAGACAGGAGAGGAAGGGTGGAAGAAAGGAAAGGGCAGACACCCAAAGCAGCACTACACTGAGTGAGTGGATGGTTTGCACATCTATGTAAAATAGCTCCTACCAGTATTTTCTGAGTTGTTTACATTCATTTCTCATCCAAAGTCACTGTTTCCTTTTTCTTTCTCTGGGAAAGAATGGAGAAAAAAGTTTCACTGTTGTTGTTACTAGACCCTGGTCTGCCTGGTGAGCAGATCCATCAGCTACTGCTCCTGTGGTGTCATACCATAGGTTCCCTACAGTGAGGATGCTATGTCTGCATCTTAGTGTGGCATGTGCTGTGCAGTGCTCTATTATGTGTATTATGTAGTATGGGCCTATTTTACAAGTGAGGCATATGTCACCTATGACTCCATCTAACCCAAACTGATATTGGTAACTGGGGAGGGCTGGGTGAGGTTCTGATCTAAGCACAGTTTCAAAGTATCAAAGTGTAGCACTGTACAGTATTATTATATCGGACTTTTAAAAAATTCTAACTTGGCTTAACTTTGCCATATTTTCATCCTGAATGCCAAGTTGTAACAAAAGATAACACTAGAATATAATGCTAGTCACAAAGAAGAGCTATGAAAAAAAGATACAGGATCATACCACTGTTTTTTTTTGCCACTGAGCTATGTAAAATAAGCTACAAAAAGATAAAAATCTGAACCAAGTTATGGTGAACAAACTATACTACTTAAAAATGGTGACTGAGCAGAAATGTAATACATGCCAGTATATTTGCAGTTAATACTGAAAATCACTCTGCTTACTGGCAGAGTTGGCCATCAGTACTGTATTGTGAATTTTAATAAATCAAGATGAACTGAACACTTACCCAGGTGTCCAGATTCAGCTGAATGATACATGGCTTCCTGGAGGGTCTTGATCTGCTGCTTGGTTAACTTCACTACCTGAGAGGAGGCATCTGAGGAGGAGGCTGCTCCACCACTGCTGCCACCCCTGGCTGCCGTTGCATCTTCTACTCCACCACTACCTGTCCTGCCACCCGCCCCTCGTCTCTCACGGTCGCATGTGTTGCCATTAGCACCCTCAGCAAGGATCTCCTCTAATGACAATACCTCACGGGCTGATGCATGCTAGGGATGTAAAGAGGTCATCAACTTGTGGCAGCCCACTACAGGTTAAAGGCACATTCTAATTTTCATCCTTCAGATAGATTGCTTTTTGTCTTATCTATCTCTGCATATGAGGTTCATCCTTTCACCTGGTCCTTTGTTTATCTCATCTTCTCACTGTACCCCCTGGGATGTCATTCATTAGTGAAATCTAGAGCGAAGCCATTGTGATCGGATCCGTTTCTATATATCAGTAACAAAATACTTCATGAAAGTCTGCTCTACCTTGAGCCAAGACTAGCACATACACTGTATGTGGGTTAAGGAGAGAGTGATTTGAATTTGGTGTAGACTGATCATAGGTCAAGATCAAAGGTCATGGGTAGATCCAGGAGTGCTGCCTGAGTTGTTCAATCAACACGTCTGGCTTTTCACACTGAGAATTGAGTACCTTATGTATGTATTATAGAATGCATATTTTCCTAGATTTTATCTTCCTGCCTCCCAAACAAATATGATGCAACTCATCTTTGACTGACAGACAACAGGGTTTAACAGCCATATTCACAGTTTCTTGTTCTAAGTTGATAAGTTAAATGTATATTCAAATATCATATGTTACTTAGTCTACTGGAAGACAATGGGTGCAGAATGGTCATTACTGGAAAAGAGATATGGGCAAGAAAATATTCCTGGCTGCATCTCTCTGGGCCAAGATCAAAATTCTGAGCAAGAAAAACATCTCATCAATGCCTGATCTCAACTGGATCAAGCTTGGCATATACACTGTGTATAGGGATTGGAAGAAGTAACTCAATTTTAGGACAGACTCATCTAAAGTCAAAATCACAGGTCAAGATCATGGTTTGGGTATGTGCTTTCTGAGCACTGATGTACAACTTAGTTGTTAATCAACCATCTACTCCACATTCATGTAGTCTGTTCATTATTCTCTCTCTCTATTAATTTTTATGCATGAACAATTCTGATTCGTTATTCAAAAAGCTGTTTCCTTACTGTTCCAAAACACAATTGTAATTATTCTTAAAAGTGATCCTTGTGGTATGAAAGAAAAGAGGTCAATATAAGAACAGCTCAATGATTGAGACTCCATGTTTATTCACTGTCTTTACCATCATCATCATCACCATCCTGATCTCTTTTTCCCACCTAAGAATGGAGTAAGGTAGGTGCCAGAAAGCTGGGAAAGAGAACACAACAGAGAGAACCAATCAACATCATGTTCAGTGAAATAAGCCACACACCAATTCAATTACCATTCAAGCCCCATGGATCTTGACTCCACCTTGCATTCACGATAATCTACAAACATCTTTTGGTGCTTTTCTTTATAACTATGCTTCATATTACAGTATGTATCAAGTTGAAACAACTCACCAACTATCATGTAACAAAGTCATGCCATGCATCTGTCATCAGCTACTCCTTACAAATTCATTCAGTCAACTAGATCCCCTATCAGTTCCCTGGCCTCATCAACCTCCATACCTCTCTCTCACAGATTCATTCACATTATCTATCCATCTTCTTGGCCAACCACACTACCTCCAACCTCAACTCACATAAACGCTTCTCACCATACTATTTACATCTATATTCTCCATATAAGCATTCCATCTAAGTACAAACATTCCATCTAAGCACAAACATTTTTTGGTGCTTTTCTTTATATACTTCACATTACAGTACGTATCAGGTAGAATCAACTCACCAACTATAATATAACAAAGTCATGCCGTGCATCTGTCATCAGCTGCTCCACACAAATTCATTCAGTCAACTAGATCCTCCATCAGTTCCCTGGCCTCATCAACCTCCATACCTTTCTCTCACAGATTCATTCACATTATCTATCCATCTTCTTGGCCAACAACACTACCTCCCACCTCAACTCACATATACTCTTTTCACCATCCTATTCACATCCATATTCTCCATATGAACATTCCATCTAAGCACACTCTCTTTAAACCTCTTATCAACAGATTTCCTGATTTCATGAAAAACATTACCTCTTGTCTTATCCACTCTTTGCACTCCACATACAAATCTTGAGAATCCTGCTCTTACTTTGACTTTTTGCTCTCATGCCAGACAAATCTCACACTCACTTATTAATGCAGGCACTAAAAGGACACTCATATCCCACACCAAGCCCTCTTCCTCCAATCATTGCCAGACATCACCTTCTGCTCCCCAAACCTTGCCCCCACACCATCCCGGAGAGTGGTCAAAACCCTTGGCTCTGACCACCTCCCAGTCATCATCACTACCAAATCCAGAATCACCCCAGCTGGCCACAGACACACATACACTAATAATATGAGAGCCAACTGGTAGGCCTTCACAACTGAAACAGAACAACACTTTGAAACATTAAATAGTACATCCATCACAAACATCAACACTGCTGTGTACACTTTCAATACAATTATACAAAATGCATACAAAAGACACATCCCTAGAGGCAACTGAAAAAGACACAACCCGAAGTTCACATCAGAAATTCAAGGCCTCATCAGTCAACAGGACACACTATGACACTCCCCAACACCTCATACACAAGACACTGTACAACAAATACAAAAACTCAACACTCAAATAAACAATAAAATATCAGAACAGCAAACACTAAATTGGAATAATTATCTCCACACACTTGATCTCAAAACAAACACCAGCAAACTCTACAAAACACTAAACAGCATCACACTCTCCAACAACAACACTGCACAATCACATGCTGCCATCACAACAACATTCACCATACCTTCAAACAAACAACAAGCAAACACTCTCATTATCACTTCCCACATGTCAGCCATCTAAACCCCCAGCACGACGACCGACGTATCATCCGACGTAAGAAACAGTTCCCCACAGACCCAGACTTTGCACCTTTCACTTACAACCAAACGAAGTACATCATTAGCAACCTTAAGCACTCATCTGCCTGTGGACCAGACAACATAAGCAATATACACCTTAAACACCTTGGACCACAAGGCATACAAGCACTCACCAACATATCAAACTACAGCTACTCACACAACATAATACCCAGCATCTGGAAGCATGGCATTATCATCACTATCCCCAAACCCAACAAAGATCCCATGTTACCTTCCCCACACTGCCCCATCACATTCCTCTGCACCCCCTCCAAAGTCACTGAATGACCGGTACTACAACTAGTTACACCTCACATCCCCTTAGCCCCATCACAACATGGTTTTAGGTCACTATACTCCACAAACACTCTTCTTACAGACCTTACACAGAGAGTTTTTGATGGCATGAATTCAGCTAGGCCACCACACAGAACACTCCCAGTCACACTAGACATTAGCAAAGCTTTTGATGCCATCCCCCGCCACAACCTCACAAACAAAATATTCAACACAAACATGCACAATAACACAAAAAAATGGATGGCAAACTACTTAGCAGGCAGATGTGAACATATAACATTTGCCAGTCAGTCTTCGAACATCAGAAACTTCACAAATGGCGTCCCTCAAGGATCTGTTCTGTCCTCTACACTCTTCAACCTATACATGCACGACATACCCACATCCCACACACCGCAGATACACATAGCTTCCTGTGCAGACTACATAACACATGTACACACCAAAACGCAAACACAGCCGCACGCATCCTCCAACCTTACCCCAACACACTACATGAATGGTTCACCACAAACAGGCTCAAAATAGCCCCAGCCAAATCTACAGTGACCCTTCTCACAAACTGGACAGCAGAACACAGTCACATGCCACACCTCACCATAAACAACACTCCCTTACCACACACACACAAACACACACACAAAATCCTTGGTGTAATATACAATACATCAATGTCATTTAAACAACACATCACAAACATCAAAAATAAATTAACACCAAGACTCAATGCCTTGAGGTCACTTGCCCATACATCATTTGGAAACAACAAAGAAACCACCACCACAGTATACAAACAATATACTGTATACATTCAGTGATGAGTTATGCAAGCCCTGCTTGGGCTCCTAACCTCACTAAAACACTCTACAGACCATACAGAACAAGGCCCTAAAAATAATCACAGGCTGTGCAGCTACTACACCCACAGACCACCTACATCACACAACCAGAGTCCTCAAAGTCAAGGATCATCTAGACATGAGAGACACCCAAATTCTCACTGCAGCCTCCACAAACCCACAACATCCACTACACTACATGGCAGCACATCCATACACACCAAGGAACATCAAAACAACATCCACCACACAATATCATACACAAATAATGTCATCTCTCCCCCCTCATCTGCCTCAGATCAGCTTCCAGAAGCATATCCATACTCAAATCACTCACCGCTCCATTCAGTCACTTGAAGAAAACACACAGCTGCATGCACGGCCTCCTGATATCCACCCTTCTGAATCCTATCTCCCTCAAGAGGACAGGGTCCATCTGGCCAGGCTGAGATGTGAGCATCATCCAGCCCTCTTAAGTTATCAGAAGAGGCTAGATGACTCCGTTGCTGATGCCCATCCAGGACGTAACACAGCACCCCATACTATTAAGCACATAATGGAAATACTGCATGGCACACAGTCACCTACGCCAACAACACACCATACACTCCCTGAGAGCTCTGTGGGAAAGCCCGGTCTCGGCCGTGGCCTGCCTTTGGTACTTGGATCTGTTTGGCCAGACTGCCTTGGGAACAACTACTACTACTTTTTTATTTTTTTATTTTTAATGCTAGAAGAAGGAATCAAAGGCTAGGAGCCCACAAACTGTTCCTTCCAAGAAAAAACAAAAACAATACATGAGAGAGCCAAAATTTAAGATCCGATCATTTTGAGATGCCTGGACACACTGCGTTTGAAAGAATGGAGATCATAGGAAGTAGGAAATACAGACAGAGGAGACAGTTTCAGAGCTGACCGGTTGCATAGATGAAGGACTGGGAGTAAAGGTTAACTCTTGCATTAGAGAGTTGGACAGAAAAGGGATGAGAGTTTCTTGCTAGACGGGTGCTACATGCCCGTCGCAGAGGTGGAGGGATACAAGCAGACAGTTCAGAGGAACAGTGACCATTGAAGTAGTGAGAGAAAAGAGATAAAGATAAACAGTGCAGCAAAGAGACAGAGGTTGAAGGGAGCCAGTAAGAGGAGGAGAGTTAATGAGACAAAAAGCCTTTGACTCCACCCTATTGAGAAGAGCTCTATGTGGGAAGCCTTCCCAAACATGAGAGTTGTACTCTCCACAGGGGCGAATAAAACCCATGTATAAAGTCAACGACCGTGCAGGGGTAAAGAAGGTACGGAGTCGGCTTAGCACACCTAATCTCTTGGAAGCAGATTTTACAAGAGATGTAATATGATCTTTCCAAGATAAGTCTTGAGTGAATGAAACCCCAAGCATGTTCAAAGATGATGAAGGATTAAGCTGGATATTATTAAACATTAGTGGGTACTCCTGTGGAAGGTTTTGCCAGGTTGATAGGTGTAAGAACTGAGTGTTTGATGCAGTAAAAACAACAAGTTTATTTTTACTCCAGTCAGAGATACTAGCCAAGTTAGACATTAGGTGTGCCGTAGCCTCATCCCTTGATTGCTGAAGTAACTGCTGAGATGGACGCTGCGGGAACCAAATGGAGAGGTGAAGGGTGGAGACATCAGCGTACGAGTGGATAGGGTTAGATGTACAGCTTAGGTCATTTATGAATAAAAGGAAGAGGGTTGGTGATAGGACAGAGCCCTGAGGAACACCACTGTTGATAGATCTAGGGGAAGAATGATGGCCGTCTACAACAGCAGCTATAGAATGACCACAAAGGAAGCTATAGATGAAGGCACAGATAGAAGGATAGAAGGCATAAGAGGGCAGTTTTGGAAATTAAAGATTTATGCTAGACTTGATCGAAAGCCTTTGAGATGTCAAGTGCAATGGCAAAGCTTTCGCCAAAGTCCCAGAAGGAGGATGACCAGGAGTCTGAAAGGTAGATGAGAAGATCGCCAGTGGAGCGTCCCTGACGGAACCCATACTGACGATCAGAAAGAAGGTTGTGATAGGAAAGATGGTTTAAAATTTTTCTATTAAGAATTGATTCGAAAACTTTTGAAACACAGGATGTTAAAGCATTTGGACGATAATTAGAGGGTTGGGAATGGTCACCCTTCTTTGGGACTGACTGAATGAGAGCAAACTTCCAGCAAGAAGGAAAGGTACACGTTGACAGACAAAGGCGAAAGAGTTTACCTACGCAGGGTGCAGGCACAGAAGCATAGCTCTTGAGGACAACAGGAGGGACTCGATCAGGCCCATATGCCTTGTTAGTATTGAGGCCAGTGATGGCAAAAATACATCAGCTGAAGAAATTTTAATGTCAGCCATGAGGAAGTCAGAGGGGGGAAGCGATGGAGGAACAGCACCGGAATCGTCTAACGTGGAACTGGAGGAGAAAGTCTGAGCGAAGAGATCTGCTTTATCATTAGAAGAAATAGCTACAGAGCCATCAGTGGAAAAGAAGAGGAAAGGATGATGAGGTAAAGTTGTTAGAGAGGTTTTGGCAAGGTGCCAGAAGGAGTGGGAAGACTCTGAGTTGGAGAGCTGAGAGCATTTAGTACAGATGAAATTATTTTTAGAAGAGCGAAGAACAGACTTAGCACGATTCTGGGCAGAAACATTAAAAAGATAAGATTCAGGGGTAGGTTGGCTCCGGTAACTTTTAAAGGCCCTCTCCTTGTTGCAGATAGCATTAGAACAAGTGTGATTAAACCAAGGCTTTTTCACATTAGTCAGAAGATATGAGAAAGGAATTATGCTTCCATGCCTAAGAGAATAACCTCCGTAATGCCAAGGCACAATCAGATGGCTCCCGGCCATGGAAGCAATAATCATTCCAGGGAAAATCAAAGAAGTACTGCCTGAGGGCCTCCCAATGCACAGCTCCAAAGTGCCATAGACAGTGTTACTTTAGAGGGTCCACAGGCCGCACTGGGGGAAACGGGACAGGTTAAGGTAATAAGGTTAAGATCGGAGGAGCCCAACGGAGAGAAAAGATTAACAGTGTAAGCAGAAGGATTAGTTGTTAGGAAGAGGTCAAGTATGTTGGAACTCTCTCCAAGGCAGTCAGGGATACGGGTAGGGTGCTGTACAAGCTGCTCTAGGTCATTAACCCCTAAACTGCGGGGTTGTGTGAGGCGGTCCTGGCACTTCCAGCTGGTGGCAATTCACACTCTGACTTATTTTTATAAAATATAGGCCCAAACTAGCACTCAGGACTCCTACATTTTTTCATATATATTTATATTTTGAAGGCCCCGGCTAATTAAAAAGAAAGCAGAGGCACCCAACTGACGGCCCACGGATCGAGCCATCGCCACCGAGCGTCACGAAAGTGACGGCCCGCGGTTAAGTGGTTAAGGATAGTAAAGATGTAGGTTTGTTCACCAGGTAGATCAGTGAAAGGAGAGGAGAGCCAAAGGCGGTGGTGAACATTGAAATCTCCTAGAATGGAGATTTCAGAGAAAGGAGAAATGGATAGAATGTGTTCCATTGTAGAAGTAAGATAGTCAAAGAATTTTTGATAGTCAGTAGAGTTAGGAGATAAGTAAACAGAGCAGATAAATTTAGTCAGAGAATGACAGGAGAGCCAAAGCCAGAGAGCAGAGAATTCAAAAGAATCAAGTTCAGGAACACGAGAGCAAGATAGGTCATTGTGTACATATACATAACAGCCACCTTTGGCTTTGAAATGAGTATAGAGAAAATAGGAGGATACAGAAAAGGGTTTGCTGTCAGTTGCCTCAGACAGCTGAGTCTCTGTAAGGACAAGAAGGTGAGGTTTAAAGGTGGAGAGGTGACGTTCAACAGAGAGAAAGTTAGAGGAAAGACCGTGAATGTTGCAAAAATGAAGGAGAAGTGAGTCAGACAGTGGTTCCAGGCAGCTCACAGTGTCGTCACCGGAAGAGGGGCAGATGGTGGAGGCATTTATGGTCGTCCCCCCTGGGAACTCTGAGGCATTGTTAGTCTGTGCCAATTTACTTTTTACTTTTGAAAAGGAAGTGTAGTGCGTATTGTGCATGTAGATTGGTGTTGACAGTTAGAGAACTTCTATAGGAGAGCATGCTGGCCTACTCTCTGTGTTAATGAAGCACTGAAAAAGTTCAGCAAAGGGGGATGGTCAGGAACTAGTCCCGAGGCCTGATGAAACGGAGCTCCAGCTCTCCCTATCACCAGCTTTCCATCCACCTTAGGAATACTGCCCTGATCGACTGGTGCTACAGTCTAAGACGTTTGTGCAAATTTCTTGCAGCCTCCATACTCTGATCTCTGTTTACTGTCAAGGTTCCCATAGTGCCAGGCACTTTTCTTTCTTGTGCTACTCTACTTTCCACTTCCCTTACACATCTACATCTCTTTTCTGCTGCTGCACCTATAAGGGTACTTAAACTCCCTTACCATGTTAAGTTCTCTTCATTCACCAGCACATCATATTGAATGCAACTATCACTTTACAGTATTCTTGATAATGTGCATTCAAAGGATGATGCTCATGAACATCAATAAAACTTTAAACCAATCTGTAAAACTCTTGTTCTCTCTAAGTAAGTAACAGAGTACTGTGTTACCTGTATACATAAGGTCTAAGATACTCCAACCTTCACCATTCATTTCCATCCTGATCCCTCTCTCCATATCATTTAAAAAGTAGTTCTCACTCTCAGTCTGAGATAGAATTTCACCCCTTCCTGCTCAGGCCATGGAGTTCCAAGCCACTTAAAATAACTGATGATACATTCTCCACTAAAAAAAGTATACAGTAATTGGCCTATAACATGAGTTTTTGTAATGAAATAAGATTCTGGTCCAAAATGTTTTTATGAGTAAAATACATAGCACAGAATGCAGGCCTAAACAGCATAAACATGGCATTTTCAACCATTCTGCAACCTCATTAACATAGTACAAGGTACATGATTAATACAGTAGGCGCGGAAAGTATTGACTTTTTTTGCCAACGTCATTCTTTTTCGCGTTAAGTGAAGTAGGGTCAATACTACCCTCCCGTGATGCGAAATGAGCTGACGCTTTTTCAACGGGAGCTGGCAACCCTGCTTGATAGGTCTGGCACCACAGGAGCAGGCTCAGTAATGTTTGGGCAGCCACAGGAGGAGGATTGTCTCTGTGTGTGATGCACCACGAGGGCATGTTTTGACTCAAATAACAGTTATTTGGTTACCTACCACATTCTCATCATGCCTAAAGTAACCACAAGCAAGGACAAACATGTGGAAGTGATTACTTTATACAAAGCTGGCCACAAACTCCCATTTATTGCAAATCAGATGGTGTTAGACTGAGGACAGTGCAGAGACTGGTGAAGCGGTTCAAGGACAGTGGGGAGGCCATTCCTCCCACTCCACTTCCCAAGCCTGGGAGACCTCGTAAGACAACCTTCAGGACCCGTCAGCTGATCTCAAGGCAAGTTAGCAAGGATCCAAGGCTAACAGCACGGGATTTAAAAGAAAAGAACCCACAGTTGCTGGCAGATGTGTCTGTCAGAAGTGTGCAGCAGCTGTTGCATGACGATCTGGGCTACAGGAGTTTTTGTGCTCGTAAAAAACCACTGCTAACTGCACTTCAGAAGAAAAAGAGAGTAAATTTTTGTAAGAAATATCTTGCCTGGAGTGAGGAGCAATGGAAAACTGTGCTTTGGAGTGATGAGTCAACATTTACTGTCACTGGTACCCCTTCATCACGAGTGTACCGCAAACCAGGCAGTGACCCCCTGGATCCTAAGTACACTTCCAAGTTTGTTAAATACCCAGCCTCACTCATGGCTTGGGGCTGCTTTACATATTATGGTGTTGGTAGGTTGGTAATTCTACCTGCAAATGAAAAAGTGAACCAGAACAATTATTTGGAGCTCTTATGTGATGTTTTAAGTGACTCTTTTGATAAAACCAAGGCAAGAGTATTTATGCAAGATTCTGCCCCTGCACATGTTGCAAAGTCAGTGAAACAGTGGCTAACAGACTGTGAGGTTCCCTTTATTCGAGATTGGCCCGGAAACAGCCCAGATATCAATCCCATTGAGAATTTATGGGCGCACATGAAGCGGCAGCTGCGTAGTATGGACACATCATCTTTGCCTAAACTTGAGGCTGCAGCTATGGAGCAGTTTTAGTCCGTCTGTTCTGCAAAACTACGCCATCAGTCTCCCCAGACGCCTTAAGAAGATAATAAAGGTGAAGGGGAATGCCAGTAAATACTAAATTCAATGGTGAGTGTTAATTTATTTGTTTCTCCTTGCTAACCACAAGAATGTTTTCTTTTTTTAAGATGGCGTCAACACTTTCCGCGCCTACTGTATATATATATATATATATATATATATATATATAT
>JAGKTI010000077.1:95896-108427 GCA_018397915.1 Birgus latro
GATTATATATGAGTGTGTTGTCCCAGATGATTGGCTGAAGAGTGTAATTGTAAATGTGTACAAAGGGAAGGGTGATGCCCTGGAAAGGGGAAATTACAGAGGTATAAAGCTCTTAGATCAGATAATGAAAGTAATGGAGAGAGTTCTAGAAGGTATGATTAGAGAAAGAGTGAATATCAATGAGATGCAGTTTGGGTTTATGCCAGGCAGGGGGACCACTGATGCCATATTCATTGTTCGACAGCTTCAGGAAAAATATATTGGCAAGAAAAGGGAATTGTATTTTGTTTTTGTTGATTTGGAAAAGGCCTTTGACAGAGTCCCTAGAGAGGTGGTGAAGTGGGCAATGAGAAAGCTGGGGTTGGAAGAGTGGCTGGTTAGGGTGGTTATGGCCATGTACGTGGGTGCTCACACCCAGGTAAGGGTGAATGGAGCTTTGAGTGATGAGTTTCCCGTGAATGTTGGTGTGCATCAGGGGTCAGTTTTGAGTCCCTTGTTGTTTATCATGGTGCTTGAAGCCCTCTCACGTGACTTCAGAGAGGGACTCCCATGGGAGATGTTGTATGCTGATGATTTGGTGTTGATTGCTGAGAATGAAGGGGAGGCTGAGGAAAGATTTAAGAAGTGGAGAGATGGTATGGGGCACAAGGGCTTAAGGGTGAATGCGGATAAAACAAAAGTGATGATATCTAGGGTTGGTGGTGGTACAATCAGAGGAGAGGGAGAGTGGCCATGCGCAGTTTGCCACATGGGTGTGGGAAGTAATTCCATATTGTGCAGTGTTCGTGATAAGTGGGTGCACAAGAGATGTAGTGGTATTAGAGGTAGACTGCGAGATAATGCTGATTTCATGTGTGTGGTGTGTCGGGGAGAGCAGGCAGAGATTGTTAGGTGTGAGAGGGTTGAACTTGCAGGTGAGTCTCTTGAGTGTGTGGAGGAGTTTTGTTATTTGGGAGACATGTTATATGCCGGAGGTGGGGCTGGAGTTAGCTCGGTTGCTAGAGTGAGAAGTGGTTGGAAGAAGTTCAGGGAGCAGTTGCCTCTCCTGACATTGAGAGGACTCTCCTTACGTGCTAAGGGGTCTTTGTATGCAGCATGTGTTAGGACTGTGATGCTGTATGGTAGTGAGACCTGGGCAGTAAAGGAAGAAGATATTCGCAGGTTTAAACGTACAGAAATGGCAATGATTAGGTGGATGTGCAGTGCGTCCCTGCGTGCAAGGCCTGGGGGGGCTGGGTTTACGATAGAAGAGTTGAGAGGTAGGATGGGACTGGAGTGTATTGGTGTTGTGATGAGGAGAGGTAGGCTGAGGTGGTTTGGACATGTGGAGAGGATGGGGGAGGATAATTGGGTACAGAGGGTGAGAAGTGTTAATATTGGGGGAGGGGTAGACCGAGAAAGACATGGGATGAGGTCATTAAATGTGACTTAAGGGTTAAGGGACTGAACAGGGAGGCTGCCAGAGATCGAGCAGCGTGGAGAGCCGCCATTAGGTGACCAAGGCCGACACATGCAAGCATGTTGGAGCCTTCAAAAACGAAACGAAACGAAAAACGAAACGAAACGAAGGATAGCCTACCTGGGGTAAAAGTTAACCCTCTCTATCTTTTATTTCTTGTTTTTCCCTTGCTTATAATAATTATAATAAGTTAATTTATTTCCTTAATGATGAAAAATTATTTTCAGTTGTAAGGAGGCATAGATTTTCTTTTTTCTACTACACTAGGCAATAATGGGGAGGAACACATGACTTTACAAATTCTTGCAATGCAAAAGCACATACTTTTTCTCTATCTTTTAATAAGTAATATACTTCTTTTTAAATGAAACACTATGTCCTGCTTAACTGAATATACTAATATGGACGTTTTGAACATGGTGATTTGTTTAAAAACGTCTGCATGTTATTATTCATGCCAATCATTTAGGCAACGAGGATATTAGGCTACTGATACGCTCCTCTATGGGACGACATAGGATTCGGTGATGAATGGACACAAGTTTGGCATTTTCCAAGGAGCTCCACCTCTTGGCATATTTTCAAGATTGTATCTTAATACAGGCACACCCCGATATATGAAACCTGTGTATGGGATACCCCGGACTAGCAGTGGGGGTAGAAAAACGTCTGTCCTCATCTAACACAGTTAATTGCTTCTGCACCCCTACCGTGTTAAAGAAATTTCATGTTACAGGGACTCTTGAAACCCCCTACTTCCTTTCGCACCCCTGCCCAAAGTCCACTTTTCCCCCTCTTGTGGTGCAATTTTTTTTTTTTTTATATCCCCCAAATTTCAATCTCCTAGAAAGCATTAATATGATTCAAAAAATTATATAAAAGAGTATTATTACAGTTAAAAGCCACATTTTATTTACCTTATGGGAGGATATGGGGAAACATACTATGCTGGAGATGAGGTAGAGGGTAGTTCAAAAGCGAGAATGCTGAAACGTGATTGGCTGAGAGGTAGATGATGCCTGTTGGCAAGGCAACGGTCCTATGATTCATCCCATTACCACACACCCGGTTCAAAAAACTGTTAGCTTCATCAATGGCCGTGTTAGAAGCAATACTGCTTCCGGAAAATTGTACCATGTTAGACCATTTTTGTCTTAAGGAAAACGGTGTTAGACGAGGATAGGCTGTACCACCCTACCCACCTAACGATGGCTGAGCCTCAGTTTAACGATGGGTTTTGATTTAAAAAAAAAAAAATCAATTTTGATGATATTTTAGACTTAAATTTTGTGTTCAGGTTGATTTATGAACTGTTTTTAGACTTAGATTAATGTGTTCCAGTCACTGTCATTTGGAGTACAGATTCTCGCACATCAGACGAGGTACAGCACAGTGTGGACAACTAGGCAACTCAACAAAGAATATATCGTGTTTGACCACTGAACATCTAACCCATCATGGAGCACATAATAATAATTTTATACTGTATATTCATTCATTCATTCATCATCCAATCCTACACTGCCCCATGATGAGCGTACGAGCCCGGGGCTAGGCAAGTTGGTCCTGACATTTAAGATGAGAGTGACCAACCTCACTCATCCCTGAGTAGCATTACGTGAGCAGTAAACCCCAACCATCCCTTGGATATAAACCTTCACAGGCTCAATCCGATTGGAGCGCCGTAATTACCCACTAAACCACCAGGCGCCAAAATTTGGTTGTATGGTTACCACCCAGCTTAGTAGGTGGTTTCATGGTGTACAGGAAACCACTTGGCTTGTCACTCAGCGTAGAGTCACCCACATGCAGAATGAAGAGGAAAGAATGAAGGAAAGAAAGACAGAAGAAGGAGTGTAAAGTCACCCGTAAGCAGAAGGACGAGGAAAGAATGAAGGAAAGAAAGACAGAAGAGGATGGAAGGAAAGAAGGATGGAGGGGAGGAAAGGGCAGACACCCGAGAGCAAAACTACATCGAGTGAGTGGATGGAGAGCACCCCCACTTACCACAATAATAATTTTATATAAATATTACTAATTATGAAAGCCTTAAAGAGTGAATATTTCCTGCAACAATGAAAACTATGTCATCAATAAATCATGTGTTTACATCCTGGCTGTTCGAAGGAAAATGCTTTGAAAATACAAAGGAATTTCTAAATAAATGTTGGAAAATAAGAGAAGAAAATAAAGAAACTCAGCAACCAGAACAGTAACTAAAACCACATAAAGAGGGGCCGATGAAAAGGCTATCCCAATCACATTCCCCATCAAGAGAATTCCCCGTCAAAACATCCACGATTCTCTGTCACAACAATTCGCACCTTGGACCATTCTCCATCATTCATACATTATTATTATGCATAACAGATGTTTACTTAACTGTCCCGGGACCATCTGATGGCGGGACTGTACACAATGCTGCTGCTTCTTCTCAACTGAGTTTGAATACGAGTCTGAGATTGCATTCTCCAGTGGCCCTGACTGGGTACAAGCGAGGCAGGCACTGGTTTTACGCTTATGTTAGCATCTTTTAGAGTTGGTAGGCCATTTAGATTAGCTTTCAGCTTTTTTTTTTTTGA
Organism: Birgus latro; assembly: GCA_018397915.1. Lineage (NCBI taxonomy): Eukaryota > Metazoa > Arthropoda > Malacostraca > Decapoda > Coenobitidae > Birgus > Birgus latro. The sequence goes on from JAGKTI010000077.1 coordinate 99,938, forward strand.
CTCATTTGGGCCGGTTTAGGACTTAGTTGGGGGGGGAAACCCAAGGCTCCAAAACACATCCCTATACATGTTAAATCGGCCCCAGTTTATGATACCCTGCCTAGCAATGGGTTTTTACTTAACCAATTGCATCGTTATACTGGGGTTTACCTGTATTTCATGCACAGATAGTCCTTTGGTTTATACTAAGTGTTCTGGAGATTATCTCATAGCGTAGCCGAAGGCGGTTGTAGATAAATAACTTCAGGGAAGATTTAAATATAATCTGGAGTGATATTAGTTTTTATTGTCTTCAAGGGATGATCAAAATTAACTTAGTGTATGCTAGATAACTCTAGGGGCTCTCTTCTCCCCACTGCTTGCTTAGTGTGTTGCCCCTATGCCGTCTCTCGTCAATCTGCCTCTCCTCCCTTTCCCTCTGTTGTAAGGAAAGCCTCGTCACGTGTACTAAGCATGCCCCGAACCTTCTAGAACACTGTATGTGTGTATGTATGTATGTATGTGTCAGCTTCCCACAGTAGAAAGTGTAAAGTTTGCCACTTCCTGGGCTGGTCAAGCAACACCTTGCAATATCTCCATTTCCTTATCTCTCTCTCTCTCTCTCTCTAGCCTCCTATAATATACAAGTTAGTATATGCTAGGGTTTACTAATATTTAGAGTTACGACAATTATTCTTACTGGAAAACTGGCCAAATGCAGTATAATGACTACTTGTCTTTGAGTAACAGCTGTCTCCATTTGTGCTTGCTGATGAACCATTATTTTAAAATAGCCTACTAACGTATGCTGTTTTCCCGCTTTCTGTCTTTATCCATGGAGACAACAGAAACGGAAATTGATGACTTTAAATTATTTCATTAGCATTCTATGTAACAGAAATTACTTCATAAATAATAATGACTGATTTTAATTAGTTACTCAAGCCTTTTTCTTTTCAGTCTTATGCTCCAAAATATTACTGCTTGTTACCATACTAGATTCAAATTCTACTAATTATTCCTGACTGTCCCTGAGCGACAGTTCTAAAATTTCAGTTGGTTCCGTTTGAGGATTTCCTATTATCATAACTATAGAATTACTTCCAACAATTCTGGCTTTTACTTACTGTTTTCTATTACAATTTTACAAAATTGGTTTCAGGTTGCAAAGATATTAGGAAGAATATGTGTGGTACCACTGACTGATCTTCTGGATACTCTGCCATCATCTGCTGGGGCAGCAGTACCTGTGACTGAGTGCCCTGGCTATGAGTTGCAACCATGTGGCTAGTTAGAAGGCTAGTACAATAGTCAAGGTAGAACCTCCTAGAGTGCATGACAGCATACTACTTAATAAAAAATTAACTCATAAAATTATCAAATTTTTATTTATCTTACCTGTGGCTGAGAGAGCAACTTATGTAGGATGGTCTTTTGACCATGAGCAGCAGCTACGGCGATAGCAGCATAGCAGCCTCGTTGTGCTGCACCAGAATAACACAGGGAGTCCTTCATTAGTGTAGAGAGGTAGGGGTTGGCACCATAAGACAACAGAAGTGTCATCATGTCTGTATGACCTCCTGCTGCTGCAACCTGATAGGCAAGAGAAAAATTCTAAGTACTGTATAAGGAGTAAAAACTATTCCAATTAAAACAAATTAAGTCACCATTAGTGTCTTCTTTCTTCTTCTTCCAGTCATAGTAATGTATCCCAATTCTCCATCTCATAATCAACTATATCATCACCAGCTCTTCCTCCGGCACTGTAATTCCTCTGTCTCTCTAAGTTTAACTATCTCTTCAGTTTCCCATCATTAAAAAAATCAAAATAATGACCACTGCAGTATATGATGCTGACTTTCACCCTCTAAATGGGACACCTGGCAATGTTAACTGTTATTAGTAAATACACTTACTGGTATGACAGAATTACTTGCCTTTGAATACTAAGCTGAGGATAGTGAGTTATTCTTACACTGTATAATGTTAACTTCAACTATACTTCTTCATCACTCACCTGTAGAGGCGTTTCTGTGCACTTCTCTTCTGCTAGTCGAGCTCCACCTTCAACATTGCCACCCTTCTCTAACAGAGTCTTGGCGATGGCTAGGTGACCGTGTATAGCCGCATAAGTGAGGGCAGTCCAGTGTTGTGTTTCAGGATTGGCCATTAGATATGCAGGTCCAGTTGGAGGTGTCTCAGCATCCACATCTGCCCCAGAGTCCAGCAACATGTGTACCATCGGTTCATCACCACGGATGCATGCCAGCATTAATGGTGTCAAACCATATTCATTAACTGTGTTCACCTGTAGAGCCATGATGGAAAATTAAGATTTTGATGATGACTACAAAAATAAAAAGCAAAATCTTCCACAATAATAAAGAAAAATAAACAGTTAACCACAGATCACTGACTGCAATACAAGGTATAGACCTTTGGGGTACAACATGGTAAAAAAAAGATAAATAATTTGAGGAGGACAGGTGTGATAATTTATGCAACTAGGAAAACGAAGAAGTCAAGAAATACTGTTACACCAACAAAATAATTTCCATGGAACAGATGGCATAAAATAGTAAATACAGTAAACCCTCGTTAACTCATGGTAATTGGGTTCCAACCCTCCATGAGTTAGCATTTTTATGAGTTAATGGGGTTTTCCCCCCACTCCCTCCAAAACACATTATACAATACAGTACTATACATTGAGAAAAAAATAAAAGTAAAACTAATAGAACCTTACCTTGTTTTGGCACTGCAGGGAAGTATTCAAGCTTCGAGGAGGCCTTTGGCAGGGTGAAGAGGTGGATTGTGGGGCTCTATGTCACTTTTCTGAACATTTTTCTAATAAAAACACTGAACACTTTGAGCACTTAGACTACACACACTTAGATTACTGTATAGTAGTGTACTATACACTGTAAATGAGTTGATTTTTTTATTTTTATTTTCCATGATAGCCTCCACGAGTTATCCCGAATTACGAAATATTGAGGTACGAATTAATGAGGGTTTACTGTACAGTACTGTAGTTGAATATCTGAAAACTTACCATGCAGTGGCATATAAAAATGCCTGGCTGAACAATCAGAAAGAAATGCTACCCACTGTGTCAAAGCAGGTACAGTGCACCCTCACACAATGCGAGTTTATGGGCGGCAGAAACCCTTGCATTCTACAATTTCGCATTGTACGAACCAAAGAACTCGTGGGAAAAATGGTATATGGTGGACAGTCTACCCAGGGCTTGGTCTTCGGGTCCCCTTCCAGCCCACTCTACCCTGCTAATACTTTGTCTAACAGTACTTTAAGTTAGACCAACAAATAAAACAACAAGTAGAACACCATATACCTTTATTTAAGTGACTTCTGGGCTTGTTAAGAAGGGAGGGGGTGGGTGGATACTCATGGCTCGGGGCATCTACTATTGCCCTGGGGGGCGGGGTGCCCCATTGTTACTCTCACTGTCACTACTAAGGTCTCCTGGAGGTGCCATAAAGCCTTCAAAATCGAGAGCTGAGACCAAGATGAACAGGTGGGTACTGCCAGGATGCTAAAATGGACCACAGGATGTGAGGTACAACATGCGTTCTCGCGGCAATATGGAGAAGTGTTTGTTTACCCAGGAACATTGGTGGATGCCATGCAGATAGCTGACCAGCTGCCTGCCATTTTGAATCTGGCTCATTGCCAGCCACCTGCCTTCATGAGATAACTCACATTGTACAGCCCAACACTTGTAGAAATGGCAGGAAGTCCATTTTTTCCTTGGAATCATACAGCCGATTCGCATGTTGGGAAGTTTGATTCGCAGATTTCGTATTCAATAAAAATATGCATTTTCTGGGTTGACCTCGCATTGTAGGTGATTCGCATCGTGTGAATTCGCATTGTGTGGGGGTGCACCGTACTGTGCTTGAATTTAAAAAAAATAATAATAACCTCACTTTGTCCTAAAACCTTGGCTGTTTACCTTGGTGGCTGGGAGGAGCTGGAGTGCATGCGGAACAAGATCAGTACGGCCACATGATAGCATTTTGAAGGCCAAGTCCACTTTGAACTTCTTAGCACACTCCATCTCATCCAGTTGTCGTCGTGGGCACATCAGCTCCTCATATCTGAAATATATGGTTGGTGTTTTACAATGAAGTAACCTGCTGTATTTACTGATTTTTCACGTGATGCCATATTGTTTTAATCTATGGTGGATAATCAATAACTGACTTCAGTACAACTTTATCCTGACAGTGCAATGCCTCATATCACATCAGCTATCCTTCTAACATATGATATACTCCCCTAAAGTAATTCACCATCTTTATCTTGAACTTCTACTTCCATCCATATCCCTGCTGAACTCTCAAACTGTCACTACTGGTGTTCTCCAAATGTTTAACATATCTATCTATCTCTCTGCTGCCTGATGCTACATCCTGTGAAAGGTGGCCTCGACAAAAGAACCGCCAGGTGCTTTGGTCCCTTCTCAGTTATGATCTCTCTTTCCATGATACATCTCCACCCTCTCTAACATACCCCAACATCTTACCTCTTCATTTTGTTTTCAGTACCTCAATCTTCCTCCTACCCACTTCACATTCATTTACTTTCCTAGTCAATCTCTCTTTCAAAAACATCACTAAACTTCCATAAAGTAGTCAAACAGTAATATACTGTAATGTGATTTTACTTATAGTATAGGTAGTGTACATCTCATCCAGTATAGTATATCCAATTTTATACACAGAGTTACGACAACTATGCAGATTATAATGCATCTGATCCTTTTCTAACAAGGTCAACAGTACCAGTTTACAAAACAGCATCACATAAAAAATATAAGATGAAACTGTTACATCTTTTTTCCATGGTTATAAATATCCTCTACAGTATTCAAATATATATTACACATGATGAAAATTAAGGTATAGGTACTGACTGATTCACAGGCATAAATTCTGGGGGAAATGGGTAGTTTAACACTCTTCTACAATTGGCCCAGGGGGATATCCTATGTAATTACCCCAACTACGGTACAACTCAGGCAATCCAAAAGAAATGCAAAAATAAGCTTACTGTCGTGCTAAAAATACAGTCTGTATACTGAAAATGCAGTTAGTTAAAAAAAACAGGAAAGCTGAAACAGCAGAATACAGTATAACATCATAAAACATATGTTGATTCAATGTAGCAAGCCCAGCTTTTAAAAAGGCACCAGCATGATGATGCATTGGTACTAGACATGGCTACAACTAATGAACTATGCTACCCAATTTGACATTTTACCTGCCTTACCAAAGTTTATATACAATCAGCCTTATTAGCTCACTTCCCTCATATAGGTCCTCTCTTCTCTCTATATCTAAGTACTCTTAATCTTAGAAGTTGTCTCCTACAGGAATCAGAATAAATCTATGCCAACAGACAGATTCCATTTTTCACCAAGAACAAAAAGACTCACCCTATCATCCTGACTGGACAGTCAACCCCAGGAAGGAGTAGTCTCGCAGCCTGCATAACATCATCCTTGTCAACAACAGTGGAGTGTCTGTGTTCAGTGTGTGCTGTGGCTACTCTCACCCACTCTAGCAGGGGTGGCAGCACAATGTATGGTCGCTCGTATACCAATTCTTGGATGGGGGCACGGGAAGCATGTTCAGCATGCTCCAACTGACTGCATCGCATAAAATAGAACAAAGCATGCAGAGCAGATGGGCCCCATGTCACCTGAAGAGAATTTGCTACACTGAGACAAATATGGTCTACATTAATCAATAATTCTAAATTTCAAAAGAAATAAATGTGATTAATGTGATGAGCAATGATGTGAGTTTTGAGAAGGAAGTGAAAAAAAAGGGATGGAAGCAAGCTTATTGGTACACTGAGGACAGTGGTAAGAAACAGGGAAGTGAGCATGGAAGTAAAGAAGTCATTTCATGACAGCAATGTAATCCCATTACAGTATAATGTATAGAAATGAAGCTGTTAGAAGGATTGAAAGAAAGAGTGAGAGGAGTGGAACAGGGTTACAGTCAGACCTCCTCCAAAACAAGCTTCTGCAACATGAAAATCATATAAACATGACTGTATACTGCAACCATTTTATACTCTCCAATGCAGTTATTCACATATCCACAGTCCAACTACATGAGGGAAAAAAATCACCCAGTCAACCATGAAGCTGAGTGTGGCACCTCTTAATTTTATGCAGATTTCCTCCACCTCCTCATGTCACTTCATTTTTCAAAGAGTGAACCAAATGACCCTTTTCTCTCATCTTCTTATAACTGCAGATTTAATATTCCTAACTATCTACTGTCCTTTTGTCTCTGAATATGAAACTCCTCATCTTTACAGGAACACTAACCATCTGTCCTTCTGTCTCTCTGAATATGAAATTACAGGAATATTTCCCATTACTCTGGCTAAATTTACCTTGACCTGATTATAGATTCAATCTTTTTAGGTTGATTTATTATACCCAATTTAATAAAAAGACTATCTCTGTAACTTATATATATATATATCAACATACTACTGTACATAAAAATAGTGTGTAAAGCACGATATATGCAAATAAAAGATGGTGGTGAGACTGGGGAACCATTTATAACCAATGTACAGGATAACCAAGTCTCCATAAACTTTCATATATTTTGTTTTCTTTTGCTTTGTTTATTTAGGATCCAATTTGCTTGCACGTGTCAGCCCTGGTCACCTAGTTTTTTTTTTTTTAATGCAAATAAAAGGTAGGTGGAAGCGCTCACCATCCACTCACTTGATGTAGTGCTGCTTTCAGGTGTCTGCCCTTTCCTCTCCTCCATCCTTCTTTCCCTCCATCCTCTTCTGTCTTTCTTTCCTTTATTCTTTCCTCGTCCTTCTGCCTATAAGTGACTTTACACTCCCTCTTTTGTGTTTCTTTCCTTCATTCTTTCCTCTTCCTTCTGCCTGTAGGTAACTCTACACTAAGTGACAAGCCAAATGGTTTCCTGTACACCAGGAAACCATTTCCTACGCTGGGTGGTAACAATATAACCAAATTTTGGTGCTTGGTAGTTTAGTGGGTAATTACGGCGCTCCAATCGGACTGAGCCGATGAAGGTTTATATCCAAGGGATGGTTGGGTTTATTGCTCACGTAATAACACTCAGGGATGATTGGGTTTATTGCTCACGTAATAACACTCAGGGATGATTGGGTTTATTGCTCACGTAATAACACTCAGGGATGAGTGAGGCTGGTCACTCTCCTCTTAAATGTCAGGACCAACTTGCCTAGCCCCGGGTTCCTACACTCCTCATGGGGCAACATAGAATGATGAATGAATGAATTAACCCTTTTGCGCACCATAAGTTTAATTAAGTTTCACGGCTTACGATTTTACTTGCCCGCGCCCGCCACCAGGCCGCCCGCGCGACGCAAATTGCATGTATTCTTGCCTTATTTTCGCCACCCAAACCTCTAAATATTGCCCTGAAATTCACATAATCTTATTCACTGATGTTTGTTCTAGCTGATAAGCCAACAGGAAAACCAGAAAAATATGAATAAAAGTACATTAGGCTGCCATTTCGGGACGTTGATCTCACTTCCCGACATCGTCGTTCGAGTGTTTTCCATCATACAGGAAAATGTTACTATAAGTTTTGATAGAGAATTTCATTGGCTTTCTAATGAGGTGTGTCTGGTTGTGATGCGATTTGTAGTTTTCGAGAAAATAGCCAAAAACTAAAAGCCATTTTTGTAAAAAAAACTGATTTTTGTTCAGGGAGGTATACTGCAGAAGTTTTCTCGCACATCTGATGTTTTTATTACATAACCTTATGTAGAATTTCATAAGCTTTCTCCTGATACCTTTTTGTTTTGATAAGCCTCACAGTTTCCGAGTAAATCGCAAAAAACTACAGGGTACTCGCGGCCACGGTGCACTTTCGTCATGCGTGCACAATAACCGCCTATGTAACCACAACTTTTCATTAGAGAAATTACATAGTTATGTCCTGTAGATACGTCGAATTCACTGATCTTTATCATGGTTATTACAGGAAATCGATACGTTCAATAATTTTGGAGTAAATGGACGACAAAGATAGAACACTCTTCCTTGCCCGAAAGCGAGATAAAAATGCTCAATTTCCCTGCCTCACGAATACTTACATATTTTCGCTCGTCAGGTTTTATTGTTATTTTTTATTTTTTACTCAAATTATACACGTGAAATATCATAAGCTCTTTGACAGTGCTCTCAGTAACTCGACAGGACCACTAGTCTTTCTGCTAGGTACTGATACCGAAGCTGAACTTTCTTCCATCTCATATGTGTATATGTAAAAAACAATACTTATTTGTGTAAAAAATATAGAAATGTAGAAATAGGTCAATATACAAATCAACAAAATATGGATAACTCACTTGCTCCAGAGGTGTTGAGCTGCTGGCAGGAACTTGAAGAAATTCAAGATGAGTTAGGTAGTGTGTGTGTGTGTGTGTGTGTGTGTGTGTGTGTGAGTG